>JADRCD010076880.1:0-10448 GCA_019843815.1 Montemys delectorum | reverse complement strand
AAAAAAAAAAAAAAAAAAAAAAAAAAAAAAAAAAAAAAAAGCTCTAAAAGCCTTTCCTCTTGTGGTCTGAGTTACTCTGGGTTTTTAGATTTGTTTCCAAATGGATAAAAGGGTAGAAGCAGTTCTACAGATCTAATAGTCTACACTAGAGGAACTAGTCAACATAGCTTTAACAGGACTTGCAGCATGTCTCTCTGTCTCTCTGTCTGTCTTCTCTGTCTGTCTCTCTGTGTCCATCTCTCTCTGTGTCTGTGTGTCTCTGTTTGTGTGTGTGTCTTTGTCTGTGTGTCTCTGCGTGTGTCTTTGTGTGTGTGTGTCTCTGTGTGTGTCTCTCTCCTTCTGTCTCTCTCTCCATCTCTCTCTCCATCTCTATCTCTTCTTTTTTGAAATAGAATCTATGTACTATAGACTAGCCTCAAACTGCTATGTAGACAAGGATAACCTTAAACTTCTAATCTCTCTGTCTCTCTCTCACAGGTACCAGGATTAGAGGTATGCCATTGATCTCTACATTTTCAATTTTATTTCTTTATTATTTTTTTTATTTTCTTTCCTTTTTGCTTTCAGAATCTCTTTCTCTCTTTTGTTATAGCTGATTATTGTTTATCATTGCAGGTAATCTTTCAGACAAAGATCAGCATGTGATATAAACATACACTCTTAGATCTTTTCTGGATGAACCTGAGGTTTTTTCCCCCCCTGGGTATATGAACTTACTCTCACATATTCCCCATATTTGCTGTCTCTTTTTTTAAAATGTTCTACAGGACTTGTAGCTCTCTTAGCCTCACAGCTGGACATAATGACTATTTAGTAAAGCAGTGGCTGTAGGTTCACCTCTAAGATCCACCATTTCACTAACCCTGGGTCATTGGCTAGGTTTCCAGTACCAGGTACAATATCCCTCTTGTTTAGCCAGTCTTAAGTCCAATTAGAAAGATGGTAGTTACTGCCAAGACACTCATGCCACTTCTGCCTCCTTAGGGTTATTGTGCCATGCTGATCTTTGTTGTGGTTCATAGGCATCATAGGTAGGTAGAACTATTGATCCTCCTATTTCCTCCTTTGCAAGCTAGTGGGGTACCCTTATGCTACCATGATGAGGCCTTCTGGTTAGTTCCAGCTCAAAGCCTCTGTGCCCTTTGTCTAAAGTGCATAGTGTCTTAAGCAATAGTACTTATCTTACATCTCTGAGAGGAGCTCCAGTGAGCAAATAGACCTTAATTTAGATGAAGGGATGCTCTAACATCTGCTGCTTCTGATCAAAATTACAGAGGTGGAGAGTTATTGTCACCTGTCCCTGAATAGTTGAAAGACTATCTCCTGAAAAGTAACTTCTATAAGATTTAAAGATCCAGTAATCATTTTATTTCATTCACTTTCTTTTTCTCTTTTGGGTAGCGTCCATTAAAAACTAAATCACTGGAGAGAAGGGGAGGGAAGATCTAGAAGCAATTAGTGTGAGCAGTACAAGGTAAATATGATCAAAATACATTATGTGCATGTATGAAAATTTCAAAGAATATAAATATATATTTTCTTTACTCCATCCATGTTAGCATGTCTACTGTTGTCCTCATATGGATTTGCAATGTAAGTAGCTGTTTCCTTTGAATTTGGGTGGATGGAAGACACGAAGGAACCAAGAAAGCGCAGTTTAAAATAGCCCAAGGCCTATCATGGGGCTCTGAATGCCTACTGATATCATCATTACTGTGGAAATCAGAGCCCTGAGTACTACAACCAAGATTCTTATTCTTTTGGACTAGGACAGCAAGACTATAAGATTCCCAGATGATTCTAATGCAGAGCTATATCAGAAATAAACAAGCCAGATACTAGTTCAGGTGCCAGATAGTACTGACATTTGTATGAATCTATAGATTCCTTGTTATCTGGGAAATACAATTTTAAGCCAATATTATTTTTCTATACTTTAGGTTCTCCAAAATTCCTAGCAGGATCAATAAGAGCTCAGGGTTATTGACCAGCAACTACATAACAGACACCAAGCTAAATGATTTTCATATACTCTGATCTGCATGGATTAATTTATTCCACATAACCTTATGGGGTATATCATACTCTATAGTTCACAGAAGAGAATCACAGATGCTCAACATGTTCAAGTCCCATTGCTAACATCCCACAGCTCGTAAACAAAACTCAAATGTGAGATAGACACAAGACTCCATAAGCCTTAGCTTCTATGATGGTTAGTGTGCTCGAATTTTACAGGATGAGAAAAATGCAAGAGAGAAGCTTCAGAACATATTTGGAAAGCATTACCTAGATTAGGTTAGTCTCTAAGAATATCCGTGAGGGATTATCTAGATTTTAAAAACTGATTCGTAAGACCCACTGTAAACATTGGCAGCACCATTACATGGGCTTGGGTCCTAGACTTGATAAAAAGGAGAACTGGAATTCTATACTCATGTTCATTTCCACACTGAACACAGACTGTTCAGGGTAATACATAGAGCTGAACACTCAAGCGATACTGCAGAGAAGTCTTGGGCATTATGAGCTCTAGACTCCTTTCCATTGCTCTTAGTGCCCTAGTTCCTTTTCTATCACTGTGATAAGGCACCATGACCAAGGCAACTTATAGAAGAAAACGTTTCCTTGGGGCTTACAGTTTCAGAGGGTCTGTCCATGACCATCATGGTAGAGAGCATGACAGTGAACAAGCAGACATGGTACGGAAGCAGTAGCTGAGAGCTTACATCTGACCTATAAGTATGAGAGAGCCAGGGAGGGAAGGAAGGAGGAAGGCAGACAGAAAGAAAGACAGAGAACTAACTGGCAATTGGCAATGGTGGGCTTTTGAACCCTCAAATCCAGTCTCCAAGTGGCACACCTCCTCCAACAAGGCAATATTTCCTCCTCTTTCTCAAACATTTCCACCAACTGGGAACCAAGAATTGATGACCCAAAGGGGATCATGCTCAAGCAAACCACTACCCCTAGGTAACTGCTATCCACTATGGACAAATGTACTCAGTTGCCTTTCAAAAGCCCATTATTCAAAATTTGGGCCTCTGCATATTCAATGTAAAATCTAACATTCTAACTGTATATTCCATCCTAACTGGATTTGTACAAATTTTTCTAGTGAAACAGAGGATGTACAACTCAAGGCCAGTAAGACATAGCACACATTGCTATATCAGCTTCTGGAGCAAGTATTCCTTTCCCAAAATAGACTTCCATTAAGACCTAAAGACTTTGGTCTCAAAACCATTGAACTGTATCAGTCCCAAATGCTGAAGCACTGCCACTTTCCCCTCACACTACCATAAATCTCGACTTAGAAAATGACAGATGAAAAAAGAACAGTGGCCACAATAAGCCAATGACTTCTCAAAATCAGTCTCCTGTCTCCTTTAATGAAAGTTAATTCACTGAGTCATCATCTCTGTAGACATGTCCAACTCATGTTCTATGGGCTTATAAGTACCCCCAGGATAGCTATGAATCAAGCCCAAATATAAAATTGTGAACTTGCTTATTTTTTTTCAATTCAATTGTGCATTTTATAGATGACAATGTTGGATTACAATATAAAAAATGTTGGGCATATATGCTATAGCAATAATGGAATGGTATCTAGGAGTTTCTGGAGTTGCCAGGCAAATAGTAGCTAAGTCAAAGAGCTATCATAAATCACACATCAAGATGTCACAGCCAAACGCTATCAGGGAGACCACAGATGCCCACAGGAATCTGGCAGTGCCAGGAAGTCCTTTTTTTCTTTGCTTATAAGTCATGCTAAGTGCACATGTCACAGCATTAGTTAACATTTATGGTGACATTCAGAAAAGTAAGGGCAGAAACAATGATAGTGGACAATTCTCAGCTCTGTTGATTGGTGGTGTGGTTAATGAGCACAAGGCTAGGTTACCCTAACAGAAAAGAATTACATGTCATATTCATCCAAGTCTTTAATAAATAGAAAAAAACAAATTAGATTTTGATATTAACAATTTTTTTTTACATTGCTAACATCTATTTAGGCTCTGTGCACATCCTTCTTCAAATATCTCGTCCTCATTGTCATGGTTAATCTTCATTATCAACTTGATAGGATTTAGAATTGCCTTCATAGGCATATCTGGACTTGACTGAGTTTCCAAAGAGGTTCACCTGAGGATAGAAGCCCCACTCCAAATATGTATAGCAACATCCAATGGTCTAGTGTCCTAGCCTAAATAAAACTGAGGAATGCAGAAAGCCAAATGTGTACCAGTGACGTGGAAATTTCTGGTTTCTTTGGAAACCATGTTTTGCTGGGGCAGACAGATGAAAGGATGTCTTGCTGAAGCAGACACAGGTGAAAGGATGTTTTGCTGAAGCAGACACATGAAAGGACAAATGATGTTTAGAAAGAATATAAACAAGACAGTGGGACAAGGCTAGTGCTATGATTCATCTTGCACTGCATTGTTGATCTTCACTTGCCGTGACTTCATAGAGAGTAACTCAACAAAGAATTTCTCAGGATATTCCAACAGCTTTTGCCATGTCCACAGACTCAAGCCTCACGGTTTATTCTGGATCAAACTGCCCCTGTTGCTTCGTGTGCGCTGTCTGCTGAGTGGACTGAAGTACAGCTGCTGAGTTGGGTTTGGTGGTTTGCTAGTAGACTGAACTGCTGATATCCTGACCAAGAAAACTGGAATCACTCCAAAGAACTATTTCGAAACAGGTCTGCTTCCCCTGTGTCCTAATAACCTTTCTTTTCTACCATCTCTGAGGAGTGGTAAGCTAGAAGGGAGGTTAAAACATTTAAGAACCCTTATTAAAAGTAGGTTTTGAAAAAAACCAATGACTAAACAGCAGCATTCTCTCCTCTCCCCCACCCCTGCCTGATTATTGGTGCAATGTGACTATTATTACTATGTGTCCCCTGCCACAAAGACTGTATGCCCTCAAACACTAAGCCAAAGTAAGCCTTGCTTTCCTTAACTTGGTCACAACAATAAAAAAAAAAGTGACTCATATGCCCATTTTACAGATGAAAAAAAAAAAAAACAGAGGTGAGATTGGTTGCCCAAGTACCACACCAAATAAGCTGTAGATCTGCAAGTCAAACTTAGGCTGTTTATCACCAGAGCTATTAATACATTTAGTAAGCCATGATCATAGAGCAAGACAGACCTACATAAGTAGAATGAAATCCAATCATATTGGAAACAACTCAAATACAATACCTACCTCACAAGGTACAAAACGACATTTAATGAAAATACCCCAATGTTATTAACACAAAGGTTTCTATAACACTATTTAAAATAGTAAAAACTATAAAAACAGGTGAGTCTTCAAAAGTAGCTAAATAGAAGATAAACTATAACTATATCAAAAATCTATGTAAGTGAAATATAATGAGAATATCTATTATTATCATTTAGTAAACATGGGTTCAGCATCTACTATTTGTCTAGCATTCTTTTATGTGTTAATGAAATAGCAGGGAATGAAACAATGTCCTTGCTGTCTTGTGAAACTTAGGAAGAAATTAAAACAAGATAGAAATTTTCTTATATAAAATTTTAAGTAAAAAATTATAAAATGACATGAGCCTACTCAAAAATATGTATACACATTTTATTTGAGACAGAGTCTATACAGCCCAGGCTGGATTCAAACTTGGTATGCAGCCAAGGATAAATCTGAATTTCTGATATTCCCACTCCTGCCTTACAAATGCTGAGATGATAGGTGTGTGAAACCACATGCAATTTTTTTTTTTGCATGAAAATCAAATCTGGAGTTTCTTGCATACCTGACAAGAACTCAGTTTAAATTTTATATGAAGTTATTTCCATGCAAAGAAAATGGATAAGTGAGCCAGTCATGTTTATATATGCCTGCAATCCCAGGACTTATGAAGTTAAAACAGAACAATTAAGGGTTCAAGGCTAGGAACTAGAAAGGGCAATAGCTCAGCAGTTATGAAGACCATGTACTGTTCTTGCAAAGGACCCCAGGACCTGTGTCAGAAATGCTCACAAGGTCCTCCAGTTGCAAGAGATCTGGCTCTCTGGCCTCTTAGAGCACTATACTCACACCCATATCGACATACAGACATATGGAAATATCTAAGTAAATATTTAAGTAAAAATAAAATAAATCTTTTAAAAAGGAGTTCATTGCCAGCCTGAGAGACACAGCAAGACTTTGTCTCAGGAAAAGAAAAAGAAAGAACAAAGTATTTAAGAAAATATTCAAAAGTTAATATACCAGGGTACCCATTATGCTGCTAACTATGCATGAATAGTATCATTAGTAACTGCATCCTTTATATAGTAATATATCATTCAAATTAGCCACAATGAGATTTTATAATAATGTTTTGTGTTTTAATCCTGGAGATTGTAAGTGTAACTGTATATATCATGCCTTTTCAATAACAGTACATCACTCATAACAGCTGTGTGATTCAGTCCTCATACTCCTTTTTTATAAAGACAGAGTCTCACTATGTAGCCTTGGCTGGCCTGGAGCTCACTATATATATAGACCAAACTTGTACTGAATGACAGAACTCCATGTGCCTCTGTCCTGGATGCTTGAATTAAAGGAATGCACCACCATGGCCAACCTGGTAAATACTTTATACCAAACTTTTAACTCAAGAGCCAGCAAACTCTTTCAATCTAGTCAGAAAGTAAAGTAAATATCTTAAATTTTGAGGTCACTATTACTACTAACCAAAGCTGCTCTGCCAAACAAAACACCCACTAGATGAAGTTTGCCTAGGTCCCAATAACACTTTAGATAAAAAAAAAAAAAGAGATAAGGAAATGCAATTGGCAAAAGAGCCATAGTTTGCCGGTCCTTACTTTATTTTATTTTATTTTTTTTACTTTCATAAGAATAAAAATAAGCACAAAGGTCCTTCTACTTCCACTGTTCAGTCTCCTCTGCAATGACTTCCCGAGAGAGATTAACCCTATTTTGCAGAAGCATGAGACTCAAAGAAGGAAAATACATTGTCCAACATCACATGGTTAACTTATTAGACGATTTAAAGGAAAGTCTCCCTTCAGTAAAACCAATGGCCCCAGTGGAGGTTCAGGAGCCGACTTCTGTATGATGAAGGATATGAGAATATATGGGATGTTTTCTTAACATTTTTAAGCAGTCTCCCAGAGCCTTCCATTAGACCAGAAGAGATGTGGAGATAGATCCCCATGCTGCTTTTGTATCCAGAACGGAAGGAAGTTAGGTGGGGGCTGATGGCTTCTAAGAGTTGTATGGCCACATGCTCCTGCAGACTTACCAATATTAATCTCATCATCAGTCAGTGTGTCTCCAATGAAATCAAATTGAAATGACTGGAGTGTCTGGGAAAATTTCTGAACCGCGGAAGAGTAATCTGCAATGGAAGAGGACAGTAGGTATGGTCAGTGCAGCTATCCTCTCAGCAAGTCTCTCCTCCCAGTTACAGCACACAGGGGGAACATGCCGAGACATCATACAAGCAATAGCAGCTACTCAAGGAGGTTAAGGGATTTGAATCAGTATTTTCAGAAGACAATCTGAACAAACGAAACAGTCATTTAAAGGAATCTTGAACATTTTTGCAGTGTATTTTCATCCTTAATCCCCCTTCTCTTTGACTTGAAACTACTTAATTGAATTCTCCATTATGCATATGCCAATATTTTCTTATCTTGCATACAACAATATCAACAACCATCCTATTAAAAAACCAATTAGCTCTATTTTATACATGTGGAACTCAGAATTCAAGACTTCCATAAGAAAGCTGGATCTAGAAGTCAGGTGGTTCTACCTGCCTCTCCACTGCCCATCCCATGACAACATAGCTACTACCTGGGTATTTTACACACTCATCAGATGGAGGCTTGAAATAGGATATTGTTGAGCAGAATTCACAGTGTACTTATGAAGGGCTCAACCAAAAAAAATGAATTTTTTTAAAAAAAATTCAGTGTGATTACATATCTAGATGAATGCTTTGATTTTGTCAATGACTTTCAATTTGCATTTGTAAGTATTCAATGGTGGCAAAAAATTGAAGTCACAAAAAAGTAAATCACATTAATGTACACTTTAGAGAAATTATTAAGGCCAATTTTTAAAATGTTACCTTTAGCAAGAGGTTCAGCAAGCCTCTTTACCTTTGCTACTCCAAGAGTGAATCACAGCTCTGTCACAATATCAACCCCCTGGGAGCTTGAAGAAAGTGTGCATGGCCATGCCCCCCTCTAGATCTAATAAATCAGGAAATTTCAATTTAATACCTAGGGAATCCATATGCTCTTGGAAATCTGAGGGCAACTAAGCCACACTGGGGCATCTTGGAGGAAAAGCTCAAACTTTTCCTTACTTTCTGGTTTAATCTTCTTCCACATGCTCGCTCTTCACATCTATAGAACAAGTAGGCTAAAGGAGCCTTGGTGGCTGTTTTTAAGCTAATGTAAACAAAGGGTTGCAACAGTATCTCTTGCTGCACCCCCCATTTATAGTAGACTAAAGAGGTAACACCAGAACTCCCAAGACTTCTTTTTTTAACCTTTTAGTTTTTCTTGTTTCCTTTTCATTTTGAGGCAGGTTTTAACATGACATATTCACTGATTCACTGAGGTTTCCCAGTCACAACCATTGGCCTGCCGGTGTGAGACTGACAGTGGCCCAGGAGTGGATCATGGATCGTAGGAAAACACAGATCTCAACTGGGAGGGACTCAAAATGATAAGTGGGCAGGTAGTGGACAAGCTGTTGCCAGGGGGCAGCTGCTATGGTCAAGGCAGAATCAAGCCAGCAAGGAAGAGAGGCTGGAGATTCAGACTCTGCTGGGTCGTAATGCCTGCTGTTTCTGCTTGGTATATTCAGACCCATCTTCCTCTAAGATAGAACAGTTTTGCTTCACCACTACTACCTTAAAACAGCTTTGTTGCACACTGATCAGCTTTTGTCTCTGCCCTGCGGCACACATGGCACACTAGGTCTGCCTTTGCTTTTACCATTCAGTTACAACAAAAAAAGGGTTAAGAAAACCTCACTCTCTCAGTTCTTTTAGATGTCTGGTTTTATTGTTTTGTTATTTATTTTTACTTATTCACTTTACATCCCTATCAACTGCCACCCTCCCAGTCACTCCCTCCCACAATCCTTCCCCATATCCCCCTTCCCCTTCTCCTGAGAGGGTGGAGGCCCTCCTGCGTAATCACCCCCCCCCAACCCTGGCACATCAAGTCTCTGTGGGGCTAGGCACTTCCTATCCCACTGAGGCCAGACAAGGCACCCAGATAGAAGAACATATTCCACATACATATGACAGCTTTTGGGATAGCCCTGCTCCGGTTGTTCAGTACCCACATGAAGACCAAGCTGTGCATCTGCTACATATGAGCAGGGAGACCTTTGTATGCTCTTTGGCTAGTAGTTCAGTCTCTGAAATCTCCAAGCATCCAGGTTAGTTAACTCTGATGTTCTTCCTGTGGAGTTCCTATCCTCTTTGGGGCCCACAATCCTTTTTCCTACTCTTTAATAAGAGTCCCCAAGCTCCATCCACTGTTTTCTCTGTGGGTATCTACATCTGAGTCAGCTGCATGGTAGAACTTCTCAGAGGACAGCCAGGCTAAACTCCTGTCTGCAAGCATAACACAGTATCATTAGTAGTGTAAGGGCTGGTTATTGGTCTCTGCTTCATCCTACCACCCCTGTATTTCTTGAAGACAGAATAAATTTGGGGTTAAAAGTTTTGTGGGTATGTTGGTGTCCCTATCCCACCAGTGGGGTGATGAGAAAAAGGTATATTCTTTTGTGTTTGTGTCAGGTTTGTGTTTGGTTGAAATATTCTTAGATGTATGTTGGGTCCATTTGATTCATAATGCTTGTTTTGTTATTTCTCCATTTAGTGTTTATCTGGATGACCTGTCAATTGGTCTGAGTAGTGTTAAAACTCTCCCACTATTAATGTGTGTGGTTCAATGAGTGATTTAAGCTTTAGCAATGTTTCTTTTAAATGTGGGTGTTCCTGTGTTTAAGGCATAGGTGTCCAGATTCAAATAACATCTTGGAAGTTTTTCCTTTCATGAGTATGAAGTGTCTGACCCTGTCTCTTTTGATCAATTTTGGTTAAAAGTGTATTTTATTATATATCAGAATGGCTACTCGATCTTTCTTCTTGGGTCCTTTTGCTTGGAAATCTTTTCCAGCCCTTTACTCTGAGGTAATGTCTATCTTTATTGCAAAGGTACATTCTTGTATGCAGCAGAATGATGAATCCTGTTTTCACATCCACTGTTAGCCTCTGGCTTTTTATTGGGAAATTGAGTCTATTCATGTTGAAATATTCATGATTAGTGATTGTTAATTCCTGTTATTTTGATGTTGTTGTTGTTGGTGGTGGTGGTAGTGGTAGTGTGTGTGTGTGTGTGTGTGTGTGTGTGTGTGTGTGTGTGTGT
>JADRCD010076875.1:0-13050 GCA_019843815.1 Montemys delectorum | reverse complement strand
TGTGTGTGTGTGTGTGTGTGTGTGTGTGTGTGTGTGTGTGTGTGTGTTTCCCATTCACTAACAATTCCATGCACTGACCTAGACAAGAGACCCAGTAACATCACGCTCATTGGTGTATGTGCTCTGCTTCATCTTGTTCTCGGTAGTCCCTGGCCCTGATCAAAACTCTTTGACAAAGAGCATCACAGCTGATGGTTTTCCAGGCTGTTCCCCTTTCCGAGTACTCATGGTCATATTTTCAGAATGGTACCGGCATCAGCTGACCCTCTCATTAAAGCGATAAGCTATACCTATCCCCAGTAATTTCCTTCAGTGCCAAAGTCTTTGCACAAAGTGTGACCTTGAACTCAAACTCCTTTCATCTTATGTCAGGATGACTCTGATGCCCAGCATCAACGTGAGCCAGCCAGACAAGCAGCTCAGGATTCCCATGCCCAGGGATCCTTCCTTTGGATTTCCTCATCTGTACATTTTCAGTGAAGACCTGTGGTCTTGGAAACTGTAGTTGTTTATTTGTAAAAAGTTAAGGTTAGTGTCAGGGGACAGTGGAGTTTGGGGCATGAAATAATACAAGGGACTTCTGGCTCATACCTGCTGAGGTTCGAAATGTCCATAACTACTGAGATCTAAGTGAGTAGGACCGTGGTGGTTGAAAGAACAGGCTCTGTCAATGAGCTTCCTCATCTGAGTACCAGAGTAGCCAGAGGCCAGTCAAACCAGAAAAGCCACCCTAGGTATTTCAAACAGAGGAAACTGAACTCAGAGGGTTGGTCCTGAGTCCAGTGGGAGCCTTGAAAGGCCACAAGAAAACGCTGAAAGCCACGCTAAGAAAACAAATTCAGGAAGCAGCCACTATCTCTAGGGCTAAGGAGACAAAAGCAAGTGTAGCCAGAGTTCAGGAGGCCAATACTCAGACTTGGGGGTGGAGGACTACAGCTGGTGCCTCGGGGGTCAGTTCTGGAATGACACACATGAGGTAGTGACTGGAGCCAAAGACTTTTTCAAGAGCTGTACTAACAGGAACAGGAACCATCTTCCTGTTTTACAGTCTGTTTCTAATGCCTGTTTGCAGTAGGCCTTGTAGAAACCAATCTCCAAGGAAATCCAGAGTCTTGTCTTGGAATAGAGAGAAAATGGTGAGAACTGGAACAAGCAGTAAATGCTGGCACAAAGATTTGCTATCTTGGTAACTCCAGGCAAGACATTTGTCTCCTTCGTCAGTCCTCTCATCTTTAAAATGGGAAAAACATGTACCTGCTTTATAGGCCTCAATTTGCTGATGCATGGAGAACACATACAAGGAGTCTCAGTACACAGTAAGGGCCCACTAAGTTGCTCTATCATTATTCTGTTAACGTCTACTGGAGTTACTGCCTTTACTTCTCACCTCACTGTCAAAACAAAACAAAACAAAACAAAAACCCTGTAAGCTAGGAATGGTAGTATCTCTGTAATCTCATCAACCCCGGAAACGGAAGCAGGAGGATCTGAGTTCAAGACCAACCCCTAATATAGTGAAACTCTGTCTCAAATAAATAAATAAATAAATAAATAAATAAATAAATAAATAAATAATAGATATATTGTCCTAGATACTTACTTGATATAAATATATTGTCTTAGATCCGAATTCTAGGTTATATAAATCTTCTATGTATGCATTCTTTTAGAAGACAACCTCACACACGCACACAGGTGAGTGGCACCACTCACAGCTTCACTTACAGATTCCTGAGTTCTTATCTGCAAATGTGAGCTAAGGATACTCACAGATGATGGTATACTTAGATGAGATGATACACATGAATCTGTCTGGTCCAGATCCTGTCTGTCCAGACCCCTTCTCTCTTCTAGACTGAACACACAAGGAATAAGGTACTTGGAGCCCAGAGCTCTAAACCCCTGGGATATCCCTGGTAGGTATCCCAGTGCTGTACATGAGCATGGTCTCCCAGGGCCACCTTACAGACTACATGTAGAGTGGACGAGAACTGGGACAAGGACAGATAGGGTCAGCACAGTCTGAGCTCTAGTCCCATCTGCTCGCTGACCCCTCATTGACCTTGTTCATTTTTTTTCTCTTAGCTCGTACTTATTTCCAGTCTGTAAATGGGAACGAGAGACATTCCAGAAGAATGTGTGAGCTAGACCATACACTGAAGTCATTATCCCAGCTGTTTCTCCACCCTTGGAGTGATGGGTCTGATAGAGCATTGGTGACACTGCGGCAGAGAGTGAATGTTGGGGCTGAGGAGAGATATAGAGTGCAGCTCAGGAGGAAGCCTCTGTCTCAGGTTTCTGGGCTCCCAGAGACAGCCACAAAAGCCTAGAAGTTCTTCTGCCTGTTGCAGACAACATGTATGTGTGTCTCGTGAGCCAACTTTAAAAGTTCTCATGTCTATGAAGTAAAGTTACATTTTTATTTAATTATTATTGTACAAGTGTATGTGCCACCATGAGCATGTGCAGATAAGAGGGTAGCTTTGTAGAGTCCATTTTCTCTGTCAACCTCTACGTATGTTCTGGGAGTTGACTTTAAATTGTCAAGCTTGCGCCTGCACGAATACTGGGTAAGCCACCTCACCAGCCTGGAGGCAAGCGTTTCAGAAAGGAAAGCCCAAATGCAGAAAAGGAAAGAGGATTCTGGCTTTAGTCAGATAGTGCCGGTGCTCCTGCTGGGGGCGAGCCGGGGGGGGGGGGGGGGGATGCGGAAGGAAGTGCTGCTTAGAATTAGTGGGTACAGGCTTTGGAGACAAGGCTTCTGAGTTCAAAGCCTGACTTGCTGCTTTTGATTCCTCTCCCTCTGGGAGGAAACACTTTCACTCCCTGGCCTCAGTCTTCCCCACTATAGAATGGGAACGATGTCTCAAAGAGCTGTTGTGGAGTTTATATATGCACAGAGCACTTTAACAGTGTTTGGCAAATAGTAAGTGCTTAATAAATGGGAGCTATTATAGTCAGCTGCTTAAAATAATAATAGCAACCACTTATGGAGTGCTGAGTGTGCCAGCCACTCTGCTAAGTGCTTCGCCGGCTTTATTTCATTGAAATCAGAGCACTCAATGAGGCAGATGTGAGGATTATCCCCCTGCTTGGCAGATGAGGCAGAGGCTCAACACAGCTTCTTCAAGGTCAGCCAGTTTGTGTGTGGGGTGGCCACAGCTGGAACGGAGAGTCTGCCTGCTGCCG
Source organism: Montemys delectorum (assembly GCA_019843815.1). Taxonomy (NCBI): domain Eukaryota; kingdom Metazoa; phylum Chordata; class Mammalia; order Rodentia; family Muridae; genus Montemys; species Montemys delectorum. The sequence continues at coordinate 9,861 of JADRCD010076875.1, read as the reverse complement.
AAGGCCATGCTGCCTGCTCAGCCACCCTGGCTCCTACAGGGCTAGGCTAGGATCTCCACTGTGGGCAGAGTGTCTTCTGCCGATGAACCAAGCCAGCAGCTTCCAATCCACTTCTATCAAGGCACCTGCCATGATAGATCCCTCTAACAATTCCTTCTAGGAATTTATAAAGCTGCGTGTCCTTCTTAGACACGCAGATCACCTTGAAAAAGGGGAAAGCTATGTCTCAGGAACAAGCCCAGCACCCCATCCCTCCAGAATCTTCACTGCGTGGTGTCAACTGATGCGCCAGAATGATCCTAAGGCCTGTTTGCTTTCTGACTTCACAGCCCCACTCCAGATATGGTGGGGGTGCACTGCATATCTAGGAAATATGTCAAACACACAAAGAGGTTATAGAGTACTTTCTGTCTTAAGTAGATCCTAATTTGAGACCTCTGGCTCCTGTAAAGGTTAATTTGATATCTTCTGCTTTGATTGACAAATATGTATCGAGTCCCTGTCTGTCGCCAGGACCAAGATCAAGCTACTACTCTGCCTTAACACAAGGTTTCCCCTAGGGTGTTTGGCTCAGTGGTAGAACCATCAAACACAGCCTGTTGTCAGTCAAGGGCCCACTGTGGACCAGACATTGCTCTAGGCATATTTTATTTGTAGTAACTCATCCACAACTATGATGTTAGCCTTTTCTACAGTTTTTTTTTTTTTTTAATGAAGTTAGGTGACTCAGTCAATATAGTACGTGACAGAGCAGGACATAAAAACAGCATGTTTTAGCTCCCACACACAGGATTCTTTCTGGAGGATGTATACTTGAAAGCTTGCAGCGCTTTCAAAGGGGCCTTGTTTGGAGAACACATCTTATAATCCGACGTTGTGGCATGCTGACTGATTATAGAGTGCCTCTTTGGAAATAGCCATTAGATTCTACTTGGGAATCAAATAAGAAAGCCACTATTGATACATTAGAGTCACATCATGGCTTTGACCCCAAGTAGCACCACTGCTTGTCTGCTCATTTATTGTATATGGGAGAGAGGAGAGAGTCAGGGGGTTTGTGCACTTGCATGCATGTATATGTGCACATGAACACACAAAATAAAATCTCTTCATTTCTGCTAGGAGCCTAAAACTGCTCTAACAAATAAGGTGTCCTAAGAAATTTCATGCTAAACACTTAAAAGTGTATTTAAGATTTTATTTTAAAAATAATGTGCACTCACAAAATGAAAGCTTTTCACAAGCAGATATGTACAACCAGAGATATTGGGGGAAACAATGCCAAGGAGCGTAGGCTGGTTTAACAACAACAATGGAACTGGGTTGCGTTGCAATTGCTGGAATCTCAACTGTAAAGAGTTCTCTTTCATATACATCATTTTCTGCTCTTTTATTAAAGACTAGACTATATAATAGCACCTAAAATTTCCAACACCCCATCATCTATTACCAGCATACAACTGAAGCATTGTGAAACACATTCCATACATGATCTCTTGGAGTGTGGTGGCACATGCCTGTAATTTTCTGTGTTCGAGAGGCTGACATTGTACGAGGATCATGAGTTTGAGGCTAGCCTAGGACATATAGTGTGACCTTTATTTAAAAAGGGAAGGGGCATGGAGAAAGAGAGATTAAAAATAGAAGAGTAAATGGGGAACAGTAGGATGGGTGAGGAGTATGAGAAGGTATATATGCATTAAAATGTCTTCATGAAATCTATCCATTTGTACAATTAATATATACTAATAAAAGAATAACAATACTAAAACAAAAACTGAATCCCACTAGCTCACTGAACATCCCTTACCTCTTTGGTCACCATCTGGCTACAATCAGAGACAGGCTCTCCCCTCTCTTCCTATCTTTAAGGTTCTCACAACGTAGAAGCACCTGCCACCTTCTGTAGTGTGGTCTGAATAACTGAAGGCAAAGCCTGTGGGAGCTCTTTGAATTGTTGAATACGGGATTTCTTGTGCGATGGGATAAGATTCGTGAAAGGCAGAAACCCGGCCCTTTGTGAGTTCTCAGTGACACTAATTGGGAATTTGGAGAATATACAGACTTAAGTCTCCCACCGCCACCTGGTAGTGGAGACTCAGAGTTCAGCACCATGGTCAAGGACACTTTCTGACCAAGAGGTTTGCTTGCTTGAATTTCTGCAAGTGCCTGTGCATGCCTACTCCAGGGTCACCAGCGCCATAAACTGCTTCCCATTTCTGGTGTCTTTCTTTCCCCTGACTTTCTTCCTGCCCGCCGCCCCCTCCCATCCCCATTAGCATTTACATATTACTAGGAGAGAGAAGGGGAGGAAGGAAGGAAATCACTTGAAAGCCATTTACGATAGCCAGGTTAAGATAGTAAGTCTTGTGAATTCCCTCCTCTAGGACCCCCCTTCCCTTCAAATACTGAAGGCTAGCCCCAAGTCTTTAAACCCTCCTTCCTGAGAAGTACTAAAGGCTAGCCCCAAATCTGACAACTGTTTCCTGGCCCTTCTCAGTGAGTGACACAGGGGACTGAGAGGAAAGTGTGTGCTGTCTTCTCCCCATTGCATCATCTGCCCTTATCACCCTGACACTCACCCAACCCATCCTTCCTCGTTAGACCAAGTCCTGCTCCCCTCCTCCAGCCTCCCTACTGTTCAGGACTCTCTAATTATCTCATCACTTAAGACTCCTCCCAAGTCCTCCAGGATTCCATTTCTTCCCCCCTTGTCTCACCCTTCATCCAAGTTATCAAATCCAGCCAGCTATCGCCCCCATCTCTCGAATTTGTTCCCACCCATCCCACTGCTTCCTTGGGAGTAACTGTCATCACTTTTCTTCTGAATTATTTTTGTTGTCCTTCAAGAGAGCCTTCCTACTTCCTGCCTCATTCACTTACTACTCCAGTCTCCATTACCCTACCGAAATCCTTTAAATGTCTCCTCACTGCACGCAGGATCAAGTTTAAACTCTCCACCATGCCTCTCTGGGTCCACCAAGATCTGTCTCTCCAGCCTTCTTGACACCTTCTTATCCTTGCAATCCTGTTGCGGCAAGTGAATGACTACTTTCAAAAACAGAGTGTTGTCGAGTGTCTCTGTGTCTTTGCATATGATGCCACTGTTCCCAGGGTATGTGTTCCCCTTCGATCTCTCAGGATACTCGAGACCCAATCATCCTTCAAGACTCGGAGTAAGGGTCTTCTCTTTGGTGAAGCCTCAGTTCTCCTAGCTTCCTCTATAGCACCATCTTGATGGTTGGTCTAAATTCTCCCTGGTCTAGATCATGAGTCCATTCTCTTGTCCTTTATCTCACAAACAAAATAGGTTAGTATTTGTCCAACATACAATTGGTTAAAAAAGAAAAGAAAAGAAAGAAAGAACTGGTGGAAGAATGAACTTGTAATTAGTAGTCTTGGTGGCCTTGAACATCTCACATGTCTTTGAGTTTAATACCACTGGTTATAAAATAAAGATATTAATGCTTATATTGCAGAGTGGGATGTGAGTTTTGTGAGATAAAATACATAAGGCACCCACCCAGTTCGTCATAGTAATGCAGCCAATGTGTTTCCCTTGCCTTCCCTCTCCTTTCCCCTGCTGTGGTTAGTCTTGTTCCCTGTCTAATCAAAATGGGTAAAAGCATCTTTCTCACTCCTCAGCCTTCTTGGTCTCACAAGATCTGTGTTTACTGGGGGTTAGCTGAGGTCCTACTCTATACTGGAAACTCTCCCAAGTGTTGTGATAACTGTCACAAGTGAAGATCCATTGGCCCTGTCCCTAGTTTAGATGTGGGACTTGACAGAACAATGACCAAGGTAGAATGGGATTGAACTCAGGACAGGGAGCTTCGGAGCTCATGTTGGGCCACCATGAGAGTGTGTCACTCTAAGGCCACAAAGGAACCTATCTCTCTGCTTCAGACACCTAACAGAACATTTACAGGAGCTCCATGTTAGAGTTTAGTGTAAACTCCAGTGTTCTATCGCTCAGAGTTTCTTCATTGTAAAACCTTTCACTGCTCATTGATAAATCTTGTTAGAAGAGGGAGGGTCTCCAGATTCCCCAGGTATTTGGGCATGGTCAATCAGCCAGGATCCATTCATCTGGATTTTGAGAATTATATTGGAACGTGGCTATGTCAGCCCCTGTATGCATTACGTGTAACATCCCTTTTACTAAGTAGTTATGACAGAGACACTGAGACCTGTAAGCCTCAGATATTCCTGTCAGGTCCTTTATAGAAAAAATTTGCCCACGCCTCACTACATTCAGCCAGTACCCCCACTGTCAAAGCAGACCAGGTGAGCCCAGTGATCCCAGCTATCAGAATAGAGTGTCCAGGCAGCCCAGAATACTCGCACTGACCAAAGCCCTGAAGCTCTGGACATGCCCCCACCTCTTTCAGGAGCCTGCATACCAGACGCAGCTGCAGTTTCCAAGGTACTAGCCAAGGTGATCATTGGGCTGGACTCCTTCTCCTGGTTCAGGGGTCTCTGGCAGACTCACACCACAGGAGCCCCAGTAAAGTGGCAGGACAATGCAGTCAAGACAGATTTCCTGAGTCCTCGGAGGCTCTTAGAGACTGCCCACTGATGGATGGCAGGAAGAAGAATTTCTCACTTGCTGTCTGATCTGCACTTGGGAAATAAATCGCTCTTGTCACTGGTGTCTGCCCTGGCGCTGCAGGGCCCTCTTCCCTGCCGAGCCTGCCCTGCACCCCACCCCACGCCTGCTCTACCAGCCTGGAAATGCTGCCTCAGGAGGAGGAGGAGGAGGAGAAGGAGAGGGTGAGGGAGGGGCAGAGGACTCCGAAGTCTGTCTGCTCTCAGCAGGTTCCCCTGCCATCACTGGCTCCCCTCCATGGCCCAGAGAGCAAGGCCTGCAGTGGCCCGGAGGCAAGGTCTGTGACTCTTACTTTCTAATATGCAAGATGAGGCTTTGAAAGTGTTGTGCAACTCCCTGGAAAAAGTACTCATCCAGTTTCCAGAGCCGGGAGTGGAGATGGAGAGGAAAAGGATTTGCAAGGCCAATGTCTTAAAAGTGTCATCATAGCCGGGTGGTGGTGGCACACGCCTTTAATCCCAGCACTTGGGAGGCAGAGGCAGGCGGATTTCTGAGGCCAGCCTGGTCTACAGAGTGAGTTCCAGGACAGCCAGGACTATACAGAGAAACCCTGTCTCGAAAAACAAAACAAAAGAAAAAAAAACAAAACAAAGAGCTTTATAAAGGTGTCATCATGTCCTACGTGTGCCCCTGTCTTGGAGCTGGGTGTGAAGTCAAGACCATGTTGCAGACACAGGGCTCTTATCCTATGGCCTCTGACATCTACCTCACACCTCCTACTTACCCTCACTTCCTATCCCTGGCCTTTCCAAATGTTCCTCCACTAACCATCATCTCAGAGCTGATAGGTTTATCCCATGACACCCCGGGGAAGTGACAAAAGCCAGGGTGGCACTGGTAGACAGACACTGGCTGAGATGGGCTCGCCTTTCTCTCTCCAGATTGAAGGGCTCCTCTGAGCTCACAGCTGACACCTAGTCAATCCTGGGAGGCTTAATGGAAGGGGTGGTGTTTCAGCAGCTACCTGAATGACAGAGGAGAGCTGTTTGTTGCTGCCCGAGGACAGATCAGGGCTTGGAGGTGAGGGTGCGAGGGGGGGGGGGGTCACCTTCGTGCTGAGGCAGACATCTTTGCGAGCTCATCTTGGGAACTAAACTGGATCTGTCACTGCGATTTCACAGCAGCCACTCAGGGACAGAGATCTAAGGAGGGAACTCAAGGGGGCTGCATGCATTAGCAGTGGCGTTTTAAGGCCTGATCCAAGGGGAAAGGCTGGGCGCTGTAGCTTCTTCTCGGAGACTTTGTGAGATTGCGCTTGGTGTTTCCATCTCAGGTAGAGCTGTCTGCCCGTGGCCCAGTTTTCATTGGCCACATAACAAGTATTAAATGAGCAGCGATGCGGTTAGAAACAGGTCGAGCAGACCTGGGGACAAATCCCAGTTTTTATCCGTTGTGTGGCCTTGTTTATATTGATTTGTTATGTGGCCTCATTCTCTCAGAGTGTCTATTTATCTGTTAAACGGAACCATTAACTAGTTTGTAAAAAAAATTTGTGTGCCTTAAATGAGACAAGGAGCACAAACTTTCCTTCAGAATGCTGACCCTGAACAGATGCTCAGTAATTTTATTTTTGTGAGACTAGGGCCTAAAACTCACTATGTAGTAAAGATGGCCTTTAATTTCTCATCTCCCTGACTCCACTTTCCAAGCGCTTTGACGACAGACAGGTTCTGTCATGCCCAGTTTAGACAAAGCTCGGGCTCGAACCCAGGGTTTCTTGTATGCTAGGTATGTGTTTGAACTACCCAATGAGCTTTATCAGTAACACACCACCAACTATTTTTATGCGTCCATCATATCTCAGGCGCTGCTCCGATAACCACTGCCTGAGACAGGAGACCTTGTTACAGCTCAGATACGGTCCTATCAGAATAGCACCAGAGAGGTTGTCTACTCGAGGTTGCCCCTTCTTGTCCCGGAAGGCACACTCTTCACAAAGGCACTCCCCATTCCTACCACCCCAGCCTCACCAGTCCCAAACTCTCACCTCAGCAAGCGGTGCCTACCCTCAGGCACTGATGTGGCAAGCATGCCACACAGTGCATGGGGTGGGGAGGCAGGGGACTTTAGTAACTGCCACGTGACACAGGCTTGGGAACCCCTCACTTGTTACCACATGCCTGGCATCCACAGGCGTGAGGGCATCATGGGTAAAGATCTCTTGGCTCTCACATTCCACCACTGAGATTATGGGCGCAGGAGGGTCATATTCCCCACCACACACACCCTCTGGATCCTGTAAGTTCTGCACACAGAGCCCTGGGGAGCCTCGGATAGTGTCCAAAGCTGAGAAAGAAGGTGGATGTGGCCAGGTATGTCCCTGACACCGCTGCCCTGACCTTGTGGGAATGGATTCTTCTCTGTCCTTCCTGGGCCTGGGGCGGGGGTGAGGGGCAGGAAGTAACCCTCCCAGGAGTGCCCTCTGCTGTCACTCTATTCACCCTGTCATCACCAGGCCCAGTGCATCCTAGGTGACTAAGACCACTCTTCTTCCCAGATGAGCACGTGGCCAGGTTTTGGTGACCCAAGGAGCTTCTCTCAAGCCACCAGTACAATCTCAGGAGAAGAGCTTGAGGACCTGAGAAGGAGAACACATGGTCCAATGAGAATGTCCTGGAACCATCAGCCTAGAGCACAACACCATTCCACCATAGAGCACAGCACCATTCCATCATAGAGCATGTAGTATTGTTCCACCATAGAGCACAGCACCATTCCACCATAGAGCACAGCACCATTCCACCATAGAGCACAGCACCATTCCACCATAGAGCACAACACCATTCCGCCATAGAGCACGTAGTATTGTTCCATCACAGAGCACAGAATCTCCACCATAGAGTATATAAATAGCACCATTGCATCATAGAGCGCAGCACCATTCAGGGGGTGTAGCATCAGGCTCCTTAAAGGCCATGCTCAGGAGGAGGGGTTGTTCCTCTTTCTAAAAGCAATAGGAAACAAGAGCCATTTTTAAGTAGAGACAGACATGATTAAATCTGATTTTCTGAAAGGTCATCTTTAATGCCATGTGTTGAAAGGACAGGAGAAGTAGAGAAGAGAGGCCAGCCTGTTGCGCTGGTGGTCACAGAAGGTGACACCAGTAAAGGCAGCATCTAAAGGAAGTTGGGGAGGAAGTACAAAGAGCTGGAGTAGAGCGTGAGGACAAGCTGTAAGGTTTGCGGGGTTTCTTGTGATGCTGGGATTTTCAATGCCAAGCCAACAGCCTTATCCGCCAGTCACAGGAGATGGTGCATAGGGCCCATAGTGCTTTCAGAGACCATGACAATCCTTTAATAGCACACACAAAAAATGAATATTGAATGAATAACTATATGGAATTTTTGTTGTTGCATAGGGATTTTTGGTTTTGTCTTGATTTTGCCTTGAACTCCTAGCAAAGCTCAAGCAATCTTCCTACCTTGGCCTCCTGAAACGCTCCTGGGACTACAGGCATGTACTACTGTTAGTCATGAATATATAATATTGAGCTAGTTAAGTTTTCTTTGCCTTTGTACAAATGCCTCTTGGGAAATGGTGGGGTGATCCAGGAAACTGGCAGAGAGGATTTTTGGGTGTAGCTCGACGGTAGAGCCCGTGTTTAACAGTGAGGGACCCTGTTCAATCCCCAGCATCCAAAATGAAGTAAAAGGAAGAGGAAAAGGAGGAGTGACAGGCGCATGGAATCGGCATGTATTCCGGGGACAAGACTGATAGGCTATAGGACTGCTCACAATGAGCCTTGGGGATAGGAAAGACAGAGTGAGGGCGCCTGTGTGTGACGGCTCATTTACTCAGGCAGCCATGTGTGTGAAGGTTTCTTTTGCTTGGATGCAGAACATTGCTCAATAGTCTTGGTATGTCATGTTTACCTGCCAAGCATCCATCCCTTTCCTCATCTCTAGAATGGGGATATTGTTACAATCAAAAGAAGTTTTCTTAATGGCCAAAGTAAGAGCACCTAGCTCATAGTACATGCTAATCATCTGGAGTTAAACCTTGCCAAAGGTCCAGTGTCATTCATTGACACTTGGCCCCCCGCCCCCCCCCCCCCCGCCGATCTGGGAGCCTAACTGCTAAGGAACTTGGGTCCTAGTGGAGGGATTGCCAATTAAGGAATGGAAATTGTGTGCTACCAGAATTCCGATGTGCCCAGTTCAAGTCGTATGAGAAGACTCTTCAGAAAGATGGCCAAAAAAAAAAAAAAAAAAAAAAAAAAAGTAAGGGGGGAAGCTTTTCAGAGAAGGGGCATGCTTATGAGCATTCAGTATGAGCAGTGCGAAGGCAGCTGGCATTCTCTGGAGCCCCAAGCAAGGTGCTCTCAGAAGCTTTGCTGCAAGGTAACAGTTCCCACATTGTTCACAGAAGCTTGCCAGCCCCTCTTCTGCCCCAAGAGTGATGAGCATTTTCCCCCCTGCTGTACTGTGGTTGAAGGAACTCTCAGAGCTTATCCCAGAGATGTCCCTTTTATCAGTTCATATGACTCCTCTCCAGTCTCCATCTTAAAACCGAACCCATGTGTCCAGTGAGCAGATGCAGAAGCGTCAAGTCTCCATTTGTTCTTGACTGCCCACTACATCCCCAGGCTCAGGGCTGTACCCATCGACTGCCTTTCCCCTCTACTTCTGGGACCCTAGAGCCCAGAGTATCTGTAGACTAGGTTGGTGGATGTAGACAATATTAGAGTTGTGTGTGACTTCCCAGCTTATAAACTGCAAGACATTTTACAGATGTTCATTTGCCATTTGGAAATGAGTCAAGAAGTGCCAGCCCTCATGCAGTAACAAGGTGGAAGGAGAGAAAATGAACGGAAGACCAGTGGCCACAAAGCACCTCCAGGGACTGTGGACTGCACAGAAAGAGTGTGTCACTACTTATGAATAAACATGAGATGCCCTTGACTCCTAACAGCCTTGATTGTTCTCTGGTTAACAAGGTAGCTAAAGGGCTGCTGGTTTCCACAGGATGTAGGGGCCCTCCCCTCTCTTCCTGCCCTTCTCAGCTGCTTGCCCTGGGGTACAGGGCACAGGATAGTGCAGGGTGGGGCACCAAGCAGCTCCTAGCTCCTTCCTCTTCCTTTGGCATCTAGCAATGCAGTCACTTGAGGCGTTGAGCCAGTGCCGGAAGCTGAGTCTGGCTGAGTGTTGGGGAGCTTTGCAATTGGCAGGTGGGGCTGGCAGCCTGCTTCCTGGAGCAGACCCCAGGCTGGGCAGAGGCTTAGCATTCACCATGTGGAGATGAGTGGCTGGGGG
>JADRCD010076870.1:21235-44319 GCA_019843815.1 Montemys delectorum | reverse complement strand
GGGGGGGGCTCTAAAGAGGCCCTTTGCAGATCAGTCTGAGTACTCTCTCTCCAAAAGTACTGGGACATTCTTTGTCAGATGTGGAAGGAAACTCAGATAGGAGGTGAGAGGTGTGGTTTCTTCACTGGATGCCCAAGGCAAGACTTTTATCTCCATTCTTATAAGTGTGCCAACTAGTTTGTGGTGTAGAGTGTCTGGTCCCTGTATAGTGCCATCACAATTGTCAAGAGGGCCATTATAAATGATGCAGTGGTAACTCATACCAGGTCCTTTGATGAAAAGTCTCAAAGTACCTATGAGATTATTTGGACATCTTATGAAAACAGAAATTCTTGATTGGAGGATTTGTCTATGCCTTAAAGATTATCCCATGCGAGCTGTATGACAATGCTGATGTTGGTGTTGTAAACACCTTCAAGTTACCAGTTCTGTATGCCAAGAAGAATTTGGCATGGGTGGTCCTCCATAACTTGGACAAGGTCTTTATATAGGAGCTGGATAAAGTGTGGATCAATGTCCTAGCAGTAAACTCTGAGGCCATGTATCTATTTCTGTGCAAGGTCAATACATTAAGAATTTTCAGCTGGGCAGTACTGGCACATACCTTTAATTCCAGCACTTGGAAGGCAAGGGCAGGCAGATTTCTGAGTTTAAGGCCAGCCTGGTCTACAGAGTGAGTTCCAGGACAGCGACAGCTATACAGAGAAACCCTGTCTCGAAAAACCAAAAAGAAAAAAGAAAAAAAGAAAGAATTTTCACTACTTGGTGGAACCCCAAAGCTATTGTCCAGAGCTAGCTCCAAGTCTGTCACCATCAAGAGGAATGTTGCATGCTACATTCTGGCTAGAAGGCTAGTTGTATAAACACATATACCAACTTAACCATGGATTAATGTCATGGCATATGGGTAATGGTACTTATTGACTCTTTTTAGTGGAGGGTGTTTAAATAAAGTTTGAACAAATGAAATTTCAGATTGTTGAAGAAATCAAGGGACTGTCAATGGTGTCAGTTCATATCACAGAGAAAATAACAGAGTAACTGTTTTTCTAGGAGCAGAAGAATCGTAAGTGACACCCATGGCATCTCCTCTGAGCTTATACTATACTGTACTCTTAGCAGAAGCTGACATGACCTCAGTGTGCTTCACTTCCAGACCTTCAGTTGGAAGGTGCTAGAAAGAAAATTTCTGTCTTGATGCAAACAAGAAAGGACTTGCTAAAAAACTGTACGTAGGAGCTGAAGAAATGATTGGGCATTTAAGAACCTGGCTGATTCTGTGAAGACTAGATTTAGTTTCCAGCGTTCAGATGGTAGCTCACAGTGGTCTAGAACTCAAATCCCAGGCCACTTATTCAATGCTTTCTTTTGGCCTCTGTAGGCATTGTATTGTATACACAGGTTGCACAGGTACGCCTGCATGCAAAACCCCCTTACAAAGGAATATTTTTAAAAGAGGAAAAAAAATGATCATGCTCAGCATATTGTTTAAAGGCATTAAAAAAAAGGCCAGCATAAAAAGGACAAATAGATAAAGAATGTGTGTGTGTGTGTGTGTGTGTGTGTGTGTGTGTGTGTGTGTGTGTGTATGTGTGTAGGTATCTTTTATGGAGAAACATCACTTAAAAGTTTTATCCATTTTGGTTATAGCAATATGAAAGTGACACTGAAATGCTATATCAGTGACTGGTTAGACCATGTAGTGTTTCAAGAAGATGTACACCGCATAGCTTAATTTTTCGGATGCTTTTGCTGTAGTTCAAGAGTAAACACATATAAGCATGAGCTTCTCCCATGTAATAAACCCTTTGAAGAATGTGTAGTGTCCAGTTAAGAGTATTGGATAGTCACAATGTGAAAGAAGAGTTAGAAAAGGATTATCAAGAGACATATTAGAAAAAGAAGAACAGCAAAATAATGAGAGGGTGTATCTGGAGACCAACGAATGACTAAGTAGAGACACATGTTCTGTGATTAATGGCTCCTTCATCTATGTTTCTGGGTTCTTCTGAAAGATCTGTGACCACAACAATGGAAAGATGATTGGAATTGATTGCACTATTCCTTAAATGTCATATTTTAAGAGCATCAACCTCCTTTTTAAATATTTGGGAACCCTGTTGTGACTTTGTTTGGGCACAGTTGCAATGATAAACATGGTACTGAATGAAAAAAAATCTGGATGTTTTAAGAAATCATGACAGGAAGGAGCAAGGGAAAAAGAGTCTCTGGCTTTGCACAGAATGGAGAGTCCTAGGGAAGGCAAACACACCAGGGTGGCTTCAGACACTCCAGGCATCAACAATGGCCTTGACACTCACTTAGCGACTTGTCTGTATCAAATAATGAGAGTCCCACTTCAGAGCCTTTAGCAAATCCCAAGCACAGAGCCGTAACAATGTTGTTCATCACCTCCTAGTCCAGACTAATGACACGGTTCTGCTATTTGTCAGACTGAATAGGAAAAAAAGAAAAACGTTGTTGGCATACATAGGAAAATTGCATTTTTAAAAATAGACAAGGTTATTTGCCTCCCAAGTCTGAGGATGTGTTTTCATCATTAATTAGTTTTAGGATTGTCAGAGAACACATGTTTTGATACTCCACTATTTTTCAAGAATTGGGTAATATTTACAAGGGCAAGAAATAAAAATAAAAACATTTCTTTCTGTTAATAATACTTATTTTTTTATATAGGGAAATGAATACATTTTAAAACTCTTTGTGTTGAAGATAAAAAGTGAGCTAACTACTGAAGGTGGTCTAGTCTCACCATGTGTTGCTTTCCCGCTTGAAAAGTGGTCTTCTACTTTTTAAAATTCACAATATATTTCCAACATTGAATTCTTTTTACAATTTACCTTCATTTCATATCCACAATAATTCTTTAAGGAGTGTAGATAAAAACAGGAAAGGAAAGCAAGATTCTGACCTCATCTCTTGTGCTTTTCCTCTCTACACAAAAGACAGTACCCAACAAATAAAATCTTGTTTCCAAACATGGTGCTAAGAGACAGAGGTATAGGAAAAGACAGATCTTTACTTTTGAAAGAGTTAGAGAAAGGACTGAAGGAGTTGAAGGGGTTGCAAACCCCATAGGAAGAACAACAACATCAGCTAACCAGACCCCCCCAGAGCTCCTATGGACTAAGCCACCAACCAAGGAGTACACACGGCTCTAGCTGCATATGTAGCAGAGGATGGCCTTGTCAGGCATCAATGGGAGGAGAGGTCCTTGGTCCTATGAACACTTGCTAGATGCTCCAGTGTAAGGGAGGGTGGGAAGGCAGGAGTCCGTGGGGGGAACACCTTCATAGAAGCAGGGGGAGTGAGGATGGGATAGTGGGCTTCAGGGGCAGGGAGACAGACCGTGAAAGGGGATAACATTTGAAATGAAAATAAAGAAAATATCCAATAAAAAAAGGAGAGGCTTCTAAAAGTGCCATAGAACTCTTTTCTCCTTACAGACAACCACGAAAATAGCTAAAGTGACGTTGCTGTAGCGTCCCACTTGAAGACTGAGTACTGAACAAATTGGTAAGCCTGGGAACATTTATGGAGAGATGAAGGCCATACTTAGTTGCACTGATGAAACATTTAAATTGTATTTTAATTATCTTCTCCACTAAACTACAACAATTCTCAAGATAAATGATGTGTTAAAACACTAAGAGAAGAAAAATATTGGGCAAAACCAGCTTTGAGGTTTTACTTGGAACTCAGGAGCATGTTGGTCTCACAAGGGTGAGCCTGTTCTGTATGTAGAAATCTTTGCAAAAAAAAAAAAAAAAGAGCTTACACCAATTTCCTATGCTCTATTACACTATACCAGAAGATTCACAGCTTACAACTGCACATAGCTATTCTTTCAATAAATGCAAGTTAAGATTGCTTGGGTCCTGTGATCAGGGCTTCTCCAGGTGCCAATAGGCCATGATCTAGCTGATGGTTTGACTGGAGCTCAGGAGTGTACTGACAGAATTGACTTCCTTGGGATTAGGTGAAGGCCACAGCTTCTTACTGACTGTGGTTTGTCCACACATCTTAGAAGGCTGTGTCTCTCCTACCAATGGGCCACAATAATTTCACATCATGATTGTTTATTTTCCAAGCTAGCAGGAGAAGGTTATTTCCACTTAAGAAATAAAGGTACTATAGGGGTAATAGCCCATCACCATGGTTACTGACTGGAACAAAGTTATAGACCCTACCTGTCTTAGTCAGGGTTTCTATTCCTGCACAAACATCATGACCAAGAAACAAGTTGGGGAGGAAAGGGTTTATTTAGCTTACTTCCACATTGCTGTTGATCACCAAAGGAAGTCAGGACTGGAACTCCAGCAGGTCAGGAAGCAGGAGCTGATGCAGAGGCCATGGAGGGATGTTCCTTACTGGCTTGCTTCCCCTGGCTTGCTCAGCCTGCTCTCTTATAGAACCCAAGACTTCCAGCCTAGGGATGGCACCACCCACAAGGGGCCCTACCCCTTTGATCACTAATTGAGAAAATGCCCACAGCTGGGTCTCATGGAGGCATTTCCCCAACTGAAGCTCCCTTCTCTGTGATAACTACAACCTGTGTAAAGTTGACAAACAAAACCAGCCAGTACACTACCATACTCATACTCATACTCAAGGAAAGGAGATGATCCTGAGAATGACACCAGGGGCTAGATACCCTGCCAGTACCTTACAGAATTGTCTACCTCAGTGGTAACTCAAGTCCAAGAAGTATGCATCCACTTTAGGAAAGTTTTGAAGTTATTATTATAAAATTGCAATTTATATATCATATATTATAACATGTATGACATGAATTCCCTACTAAAAGCTTTCTTTTAATGCACACCACCATAATGAGACTTGTCATTTTAAACTACTCTCAGGTGTTGTACCTCTTGACTGATATTTATGGATGCAGAGACAGACAGATGGGAGAGTAAGGGAGAGGTAGAAGGAGAAGAAAGAGGGAGAGTGGGAGGGAGAAGGAGATTGCTTTAGTGATTGTAGAATCATAGAGAATAAAGAGATAAAGAACTGGTAAGTACAGTTCCAACAAGTATAGTTCCAAGCTATCTTCACTTGTATTATCCTCAATTAAAATCTGAGTGCCCTGGCTAGTTTACTGTCAACCTGACCAAGTGAGAATTATTTGGGAAGAGGAACTATTCAATTGAGAAAAATGTCCCAACATGATTTGCCTGTAGGCAAGTCCATAGTGCATTTTCTTAACTAGTGTTTGAAGTTGGAGGTCCCAGTCTACAGAGGGTGGTACAATCCCCAGGCAAGTAGTAGTTCTATGATGTATAAGACAGCAGTTTAAGCAAGCTAAGGAGAGCAAGCCAGTAAGCAGCATTCCTTCATGGCCTCTGCTCCTGCCTCCAGTTTTCTGCTCTGTTTGAGTTCTTGCCATAACTTTCCTCAGGAATGGACTGTGATGTGGAACTGTTTGTTGAAATAAATCACTTCCTTCCCACATTTCTTTTGGTCATGGTGTTTATCACAGCAATGGAAACCCCAACTAAGATACTGAACAATGCAATTTCAAGAATACATAAGGGAATTACTTTAAGAATGGACCAATTGCACAACATAAATTACACAGACAAGAAACATCTTGGTCTGTGTGGAAACCTAACATGTCTTTCTCTTTCAGTCATTCAACAGCATTAGTTCTTCCTCTCTCCTCCTCCTAGTTGTTGTTCCATCCCTTTTCCCCCATTTTTTGCTGATCTTCAAGAATTAACTTGAAATGCAGGTGTAGTTACAGTACACTACATAATGGAAGGGAAGGAATTCTCTTTATTTTCAGAAACAATTTAAAATTTATTTAAAGGATGATTGAATTTCTGTATCTGATATTTCATCATTAAGTAGCACTAGAAATTCATTAATTTCATCATTGATTTATCAATACAATTTCATTTATAGTATAAAATTATATCAATATCTTCAAATTTTAGGCAAATGGCAAAATGTATATAATCTGAAGAGAAAACAGGATGTTTAGCTTTTATATTATGATCAATACAATGAATGACAACGTTTCCATTAAAATTCTTGTGATCCATAATCAAAATGAAGACTGTATGTTTTCTAGTCCTGTTCTCTGTTGCCAGGCCACCTCTGCAGCATCAAGGGTGATAGTTTAGATGTCTACATTCTGTTTTCTTCTGCATGATTTACTAGCATGATGGATTGCTGATTCACTAGATTTTAGTAAGTATTCTACATTCTTTAAGTTAACTTGGCTATAATGTTTGTTTCATTATAATATTTAAAGTTTATAGTAAGTCATTCAAAATGCATACTTGTTGATTTTAATGTAAGAAGGAAAGAATATTTATGAAGTCATTTACTTCATTTCTAGCCACTGTGATGGAAGAGAGCAGATTAGCTAGTGTAGGGTAGCCTCCTGTAAGGTCCAGAGGCCCAACTAGAGATTTCTTACTATGTAACTTCTTTAGCAACTGAAAAATTATCAACAGTCACATATTTCTTTCTTTCGGTTGTAATTCAGTGATGATTTTTATTATGTGAGCTCATTTACTTTCTAGAAGTTTAGAAGTTGTGGTTGTGAGAGTTGGAATCAAAAGTTGTATCTTAGTTTTCTTGTTGCTGTGATAAAATAAATAAGAATCAAATTAAGGGATAGTGAGTCTAATTGAACTTCAAGCTCTAGTGGCTATGGAAGGGATTTGGTAACACTGCATCTATAGCCAGGAGGCAAAATGAACAAGAAGTGAGATTTGGCTATAAAATGTAAAGACCAGCCCCAGTAACTGACTTCTACAAGAAAGCTCCATATCTAAAGGCCTTTTCAAACTATACCATAAGCTAAGTATTCATACATCTGGTCCTGCATGAGGGTATTGTAATTTGTAAATTATACATGGATAAGATGAAACATCTCATGGCAAATGGCTCAAATTGAGTGAAAATTGTGTAGTTAGTTATGGGAAAATACAGTGTCTGGTCATCAAATCATGTGAACTTAAGGTAATTGTTAAGAAGAAGTAGACTCTACTCAGGGCTACTGAAACTTTTAGAGAATGCTGACTGGCCACTGAAGAAGTAGAGATGCATAGGAATGGCAGAATTAGGCCTATACAATAAGCTACAGTGGTGGGAAAAGGGGAGGTCCAACCAATGCTTAGATAATGCCTGTATAAATATTGATTATAAAGCCATCATGATATTTTTTTATTTAGAGAACAAAGATACTTGGAGGAATGAATGGAAAAATTATGGGGCTGTGGTTAATCAAAGAATAAATGTTAGAGACTGGAAAAAGGAAAAGCTAAGTAGAAATAAAGTTGAGGTTTGAGCTGGATGGGTGAGAAGTAAGCAAAGAATAGTATGTGGAAATTAAGTTTTTTATGCTTTTTCGTAACACTCTATAAAAATGCAAATCCCTTTTAGGAATAATAGGATTTTCTTGCAGCCAGTAGCTTAGCAGGGATTTTAGCTGACAGCCAAGAATGAGGTTCATGGAGAATGGTGGAAGACTAACTCACTGTTGAGAGACCCAGGGATGACTGTGTATGCCGGGGGCATGGGAAGGATATGAGAGAGAGACCTGGATAAAAAATGCTTGGAGCTTCAGAAAATAAAACACATCTCTTTAAAAACTCTTACCTGTTGTTGTCATGTTGTCATTGTTTATTTAGAAACGTCTGTGAGAATGTTCAGTGTTCCTATCATACATATACACACTACATGTGTAACTACATGTGGAAATGGTTATGTGAGTTACTGACAGTGCTGTTCATTCTCAAATATATATGTATATGAAATCATGATATTCTTTTCCTAGGGTATATACAATATTATTTGTTAATTATATCTAAATAAAACAATAAATAAAACTTTTGAAAATTAATACAAAAAGTACTTTCAGAAGCTTGTTCTAGTTCATAAGATAGAGCATTATTTATTTTACCACACTCTTAAAGATCTACAGACTAGGGTATTTGTCCATGTCGGCTCCTAGGAAGTATGATTGACTCAGGAAATCTCATTAGAAGACAGGAAGGTAATAAAGTTATGATTACAAGAGTTTGTTACAACCATTTCCTCTTATCTTGAGGTTTTAATTGATACTCATCTTTTAAAAGCCTAAAATGTGATGGGACAAATAATTGTGGAAGTATTTAAAGGCTCAAGTGTGTCTTGCATTGTTATAATACTCAGAAAAGCAGAACTTGAGAGATGCCAAATACCATCTACATGGAGAAGGTTATAGGCTAAAGTTTAGACTTTATGTGGTCTGAAGAGGGGTGAAGAAGTCGGTACCAAACAGGACTGGGTTTGAGTGGGTTTGGAGAAAGTTCCTCCACTGCTGGAGAGTCTCAGTTGCTACTCTTGGTTTATGAATTGCACTCCTAAGCTCCTTTTCTTTCTTTTTTAAAAAAATTTTTTCTTAGATATTTTCTCTATTTACATGTAAATTTCTCCTTTCCCAGTTTCCCCTCCAAAAACAAACAAACAAACAAAAACAACAAGAACAAATCCCTATTGCCTTCCCCCTCCCAATGCCTGCCACCCCACCCTCTCCCACTTATTGGCCCTGGCATTCCCCTACACTGGGGCACAGAACCTTCATAAGGCTGAGGTCCTCTCCTCCTATTGATCGAATTTGCAATCCTCTACTATACACATGCTGCCAGAACAATCAGTCCCACCATGTATAGTCCTTGGTTGGTGGTTGGGTCCCTGGGAGCTCTGAGGGTACTAGTTAGTTCATGTTGTTTTTCATCCTAAGGGGCTGCAAATCCTTCAGCTCCATAGGTCCTTTCTCTAACTCGTTCATTGGGGACCGTGTACTCAGTTCAATGGATGGCTGTGAGCCTCTACATCTATATTTGTCAGGTATTGTCAGAGCCTCTCAGGAGATAGCTACATTTAGGCTGGCTTGTCCTTCCTTCAGTCTCTGATCCATAGTTAATCTCTGCAACTCCTTCCATGGGTATTTGGTTCCCCCTTTTAAGAAGGAATGAAATGTCCACCTTTTGGTCTTCCTTCTTCTTAAGTTTCTTGTGGTTTGTGGATTGTTCTTCCTGTGTTCCAAACTTCTGGGCTAATAACCACTTATCAGAGAATGCATACCATGTGTGTTCTTTTGTGTTTGGGTTACCTCACTCAGGATGATACTCTCCAGATTCATTCATTTCCCTAAGAATTTCATAAATTCATTGTTTTTAATAGCTGAGTAGTACTCCATTGTGTAGATATACCACAGTTTCTGTATCCATTCCTCTGTTGAGGGACATCTAGGTTGTTTCCAGGTTCTGGCTATTATAAATAAGGCTGCTATGAACATGGTGGAGCATGTGTCCTTATTACATGTTGTAGCATCTTCTGGGTATATGCCCAAGAGTGGTATAGCTGGGTCCTCTGGTAGAACTATGTCCAATTTCCAGAGGAACTGCCACACTGATTTCCAGAGTGGTTGTACCAGTTGGCAATCCCACCAGCAATGAAGGTGTGTTCCTTTTTCTCCACAACCTCTCCAGCATCTGCTGTCACCTGATCCTTTTCTTTTTTTAAGAGATAATTGAGATAATATATTTCCAAACTTTAAAAAAAATCAACACACATATATATTATTTCCCTAAGAATTTCATAAATTCATTGTTTTTAATAGCTGAGTAGTACTCTATTGTGTAGATGTACCACAGTTTCTGTATCCATTCCTCTGTTGAGGGACATCTGGGTTGTTTCCGGTTTCTGGCTATTATAAATAAGGCTGCTTAAATATAAATATATGTATATAATATAAATATACATATATAATTTATATTATATACATACATACATATATATGTATAGCATAGAATGGTAGTACCATTTCTGCTTGTGACATTTAGATATTTTTGTGCTACATCTCACACATATGAAATAAAAATTGTCAGTCTTATGCTTAAATATCACCAGAATTCATATTCTGTATTTAAAAGTCATGTTTGTTTTTATTATCAAAGTAATGCTTGTTTGTTGTAGTTCACTACATTAAACATGAGGGGAATAAAGTTTCAATCATTCAAAACCAACACATTCAGACGTGTTTTCTTTGGGAATTTCTCCTGAGAGTTTGTAATTGTTTGCTTTGCATAGTTTTGGTAATAATCTCTGTAATTTAAGATTCTGACTTTTTCACTTAACACTTAAATATGGAACTATTTTCATTTTAAGGAATATTGTTCCTGCTGACTTCTTAAAATGATAACCGTTGAATGCTGTAGCTTGCCTGTGATATTCATAAAAATCTTAGTGGTCTGTGAGGTTTTGCCATTCCATCAGTATCAATAGTACTCAAATGAAAAACTCCATTTCAAGATCTGCCACAGACACCCAAATGTACAAATCCAGGTCTTTTCTATCACTGGCACAGTGTTTACATTTAACCTGTGCATATTCCCTTGTTTTTCATTGTTGATTTTTTTTATTAATCATTTCATTTGTTTACACCTCAAATGATATTCCACTTTCCAATTAGCCTTCAACAAAGCCCCCATCCAACATCCACCCTTTCCCCCTCCCCTTTGCCTTCATGAGGGTGTTCCCCCACCCACCCACCCTTTCCTGCCCCACCCTTTCCCTATGCTGGGGCATCAATTATCCACAGGATGAAGGGCGTCCCCTCCCATTGTTGTCAGGCAAGGTCATCCTCTGTACATATGTATCTGGAGTCATGGATCCTCCCCTGTACACTCCTTGGTTGGTCTAGTCTCTGGGAACACTGAGTGGTCTGGTCAGCCAATGTTATTCTTCCTATTGGGTTGTAGTCCCCCTCTACTCCAGTCCTTCCACCAGCTCCCCCACGGGGTCCCTGAGCTCAGTCTGATGGCTAGCTCCTAGTGTCCACATCTGGATTGGTCAGCTTCTGACTGGACCTCTCAAGGAACAGCCACACCAGGTTCTTGTCAGCAAGCGCCTCTTGACCACAGCAGCAGTGTTGGGTTTGGTGTCTGCAGATATGATGGATCTCCAGGTGGGGCAGTCCCCGGATGGCCCCTCCTTCAGTCTCAGCTCCATTTGTTGTCCCTTTTCTTCCTTTGGACAGGAACATTTCAGGGTTAAAAACTTTGAGATGACACATTCCCTTGTTTACATTCAATCATCTTTAGTTACCTTTAATAATTAAAACAGTGTAATGCTGTATAAATATAGGATGCTGTGTTAGAGAGCAATGATCAAAAAGTATCTGAATATGTTCAGGACAGATACACTTAAAGAATTAATTGTGTCTGCAGTTGATTCAGTTCTCAGATGTAGAGCCCAAATATGGAAGGCTGATTACAATTTATTCTTGTGTTATAGTGTTTTAAAATTTCCCTCTTTATTGTAGATCTGACTTTTAATGTGTATGGCTTAGAACTAAATCAAAGAAAGAGTAGGGAAATGAGGCACAATATAAACCTGTCATCTTTCTGTCCTTGAAAGTGTGGAAGACGTTTTTGGAGCAAGGATCAGTAGCAAGCCAAATAAAAACCATTCTGGACTTTGGACATCAAAGTCAGTTGCATCTCAACGGTTACTCCTTTGCTGATGTTGTATGAAAGTGCCCAGGAAGCATATACATGAATAGGCGTGAATAGGTTCCAGCAAAGCTTTACTTATAAACAGAGAGTAGACTGAGTATGGTTTCTAGACAGCTGCTGCTGACTCATGCTCTAGGTCAGAGGTCCTTAAACATTTCCTAGTTGTAACTTCTTTTAACATGAGAAGTTTTGAAGGTAATTCCAAAACATACATTTGGGTATGTAGCAGGTCTGTAAATGAAACATTCATTGACAATGATGCATGAAAGTTTTATTTAAAAACTATTTTGTTTTACAGGTAATTTTACCATTTACTAAAGGTGAATGCGAATGACATACTATTGAGAAGACTATGAATGTTTTTTTACATAATTATATCTTTGCTCAATGTTTGGTACTGAAAGATATAGGGCAACTCCATCTTCTTCAGAGCAGAGTCTGTGATTTTGTAGCCCTCAGTGAAGGGGATGCTCCTTTGCGTATATGGCATATAAAGCGGCAAAAGTATGTTTAGGACCATTTCAGTAACTGTCAAAAATTTTTTCTTCATATCAAACCAAAATTAATCTAATAATACATTGAACTTCAACTCTTTAACTCAAACAAGTTTTAAAATTAATATACTAGCTTATACGTACCCCAAAGGTATATGCTGAGGAATGATGGTAGGGAAATATTAAATTTTGTTTTCCATAACTAAACTGTTACTTTCCTAAAAGAGTAGAAAACTTTGTGTCTACAGTAAAAACACTTACATTCACAGCATCCAATAATCTGGAATCTGAGCCAAGGTATTTAGGCACCATTTCTTGGCATAGCATGATGTGATGGCATGACATTTGAAATGCAGAATGTGCGAGTTGTGTGTTCAGAATGAAAGCTTTGGCAGAGTCACATGATGTGATATGGAAGCCCTGCCAGAAATACCTTAAGCACATGACATATTTAGTCTTGAATTCATGTTTGGTCATTGCACCTTCAAAATCCTTTTACTAGGGTTTATTTGCTTTTCTACAATAATTACCTGTATTCTGTTTTGTGATCACTTTATAACTCACAGTTGAAGAAAGTGAATTCCAGATTATAATCCCAGTTATGTATATTTTGGATGCTGTTCTTCAATGACAAGGCTCAAGACTAAGGGGGGTGTTTTCTATAAATCTTATAATATGCACTTTAAGCCAGAATGATGAATTGCTTAAAGACATAAATAGAGTAAGCGGTTCCTTGGAACAAAGACTCCATTGGCCACTCTACCTAGAGGAACATGTACAAAAGTAGGAACATTCTTCACATACTTATTCTATGTAGTAAATGAATAAGCCTCTTCTGTGCTTGGCATACTTCTAAATGCATCAACTACTTATTCTGTAGAACTTCACAAAATTCTCAAGTTTGGCTAATGTTTCAATTTTATCAATTTACTCTTAATTTTTATTTATTATTTATTTATTTTTATTGAAAAGTCATACAATATATTCTGTTATGCTTTCCCCTCTCCTATTCTGTTCAAGATCTTTCCTACCTCCCTATACATCCAACCCCATGTCTGCTCTCTCTTTAGAAACAAAGTAGGTAAATAAAAGGAAAACGAAACATAATACACACAAACAAAAACAGTGAAAAAGCATAAGAACTCTCCACACACACACACACACACACACACACACACACACACACGCACACGGGAAAAAACCTGTAAGACTGTCAGGTTGGAAACTGTAATATACAAGCAAAAGACCAATTTCATTAAAAATATGACCAAAATAAAAACCTCCAAAATTACCATTTAGTTAATTTTGTGTTGAACACCTATTGCTGGGCATCGGGACTATCTGTAAGTGTCGTTGACATACCCAGTAAGAGTCTGTTAGAGAAAAATAATTTTTCTAATTTCATGAGAATTTGTCAATTGGAGATAGCTTAGCTTCTTGGTTAGGGACGTCGAGTTCCCTGTCTCAGTACTGGGATCCCATCTAGCTAGGAATCCTACTGCCCTGCCCAGTCCCCCTGCCCTGCCTATTGACCTTGCCCAGTGCTCCAGCAGGCTTGCTTTCTATTTCTAGTCTTTTTCTAAATATCACACAAGGAGAGGGACCCATGGGCCATTTACACTTGCTGTGCTGGTGATAAGTAGTAGAAGAATTTCAGGATATGTTATTTTTGCCAGAAGAAGAATTTCAAGATGTCTTATTTTTGCCATCAGAAAATGTCAGTGACTTGACTTGTTCTAACAGGCTGATAGTCCTCTCTCCAAGAATCAAAAACTACCTCACAAAAACTCCAGTACCCGGCATGTGAACCCCCTTTGAATCGTTGGCTAGGGTTGTAAGAAACTCCACGAGCATACAGTCTATTGCTGTTGCCCTTGGTTACCACCCAGTAGTGAAAGGTAGCTCCATATTACTGAAGACACTGTGCACTTCAGACACTGGTCCTGAGCTGGAAACTGACATGAATGCATCCTCACTGAGGACTAGCTTTCATGACACAAAAAGGCACAATGCAATCTTCCTAAGGAGGGCATTATCCAATCTATGCATCAGTGAAACCTATCAACCACATAGACTAGCACAGCACCATAACCCTACAGGTGTAATAGTGGCAGGAATAGCTTAGCAGTAACAAATAGCTGCCTCATTGGACTGAAGACCAGCTCAACAAAAAGGATATTGTGCCTGATACCGGAAACCGAGCTAAGTAGTGAATGCTAGTGGAGTCATGGTTATTGGAGAAGTTTAACTACTAACTTACTAATCCAGCAGAATCTGTAAAGACAACTTACAACCACCTGTCCTTATACCCACAGATTAATGTAGTTTTCATCCCTCATCAAGTAAAATTTTCTTTACAATAGTCTGAGACCACTACAGAAAACCACAACCACACATCCTGCAGAATTCTAGGGCTCAGTCTCAATGAATACATCTATAAAACATTCCTACACCTAAAACTCAGGAAACATTTGGAAAGGGAGGTGGAAAGATTGTAAGAGCTAGATAATCTGGGAGTTTTCTGGGAGTTTGTATCTCCTAGTAACATCAGAAGCTATACCCCAAAATCTCAACCACACTGCTACCTAAATGTGAGCTGAACAGTGATAACACAAACAAACAAGCTAAAGTGCACTCAGAAAAGCCCAGGAGGCCTCAACCCTGCACAAAGAACTCAGGCAAGAGATGAAAGTGGAGGACAGGAGACATGGCCCTTTCTAGGGGAGGGCACAGCAATTGCTTGTTCACAGCCAAAAGGTCAACCCTAAAAATGTGCATACAAGTAACATTATATGGATTCAACTTGTTATATTTGGGATTATGTACTTATGTACAAATACTTACATGAGTGCAGTAAAATTGATGTTAAAAAAAGGTAAAAAAATATTTGAAGGAGATTGGGGAAATCTATATATGGGAAGGTTCAGAGAATAAAGGAAAGGGAGAAATGTAATTAAAATACTATTTTAAAAACAAACAAAAAAAGGCTCAGTACAAAATATTCATTGCTAATAAACTTTTCTCCTTAGAATGTAGAAAATAAATATATTGGAGGTAACTCCAAATTGAAGAAATAATATCTTCATTCTGGAAATTACTTGGGGAAACCATGAAAAACCTGGGATCTAGGGTAAGCAGGTTTGGGTATGGCAAAGAGATAGAGCTGTGACTAGCAATAGAACAGAAAAGGGGTCAAAACATGCCAGACTCAACTAGCGCTGTCTCCTTTATGTGCTGAGTGGCAGTGTGAAAGACTTACTGCACAAGAGATATCAGACAGAATAAGGCAGAGAAGTGTGGAGACAGAGCTCACTAGACCATAGCTGGCATGTTAAAAGCTCCCATGGGTCACTGGGATGGAAGAACTTTCATTATTTTTCCTTTTATTGAAAATAGATTTTTTTTCCTCACATAATATATCCTGATTACAGTTTCCCCTCCCTCTACTGGTTCCAATTCCTCCCTATCTCACCTCCTATCTAGATTCTGTTTCTATCTTTCATTAGAAAACAATGAGGCTACTAGATGATAATAAGAAGATGAAACAAAAACGAACACAGAAGGAAAAATGTCTAATAAAGTCAAAAGAATAAGATACAGACACAGAGACTCACTTGTTCACACAGTCAGGATTTTCATAAACACACTAAACTGAAAGGCATGACCTATACTCAGAGGACCCAGGCAGACCATGTGCACGCTGGCTTTGGCTCTGTGAGTTCATATGAGCTTTACTCCATGATTTAGAGAGCCTTGTTTCCTTGGTGTTCTCTGATCCCTATGACTTTCATACTCTTCGCACTGCCTCTTCCACAACGCTCTTCCCTGAGCGTTGATGGGGAGAGATTTAATAAAGACATCCTGTTTAGTCTGAATGTTGCAAGATTTCTCATGCTCTTTATTTGTTCCTATCTGCTGCAGGAGGATGATGGCTGAGCAAGGCACGGATCTATGAGTACAACAGCATGCCAGTAGTCATTTTATTGCTGCATTCTTTTAGTGGAGCAGTAGTATTTGGTTTGATTCTAGGTTCCTATCCTAGGGCTATCTAATTTCAGGATCTGGGTTACCCAAGGTGTGTTGGGTATGAGTTCCATCTCATGGAGTGGGCCTTAAGTCAAATCAGATATTGGTTGGTTACTCCCTCAGCTTTGTGTCACCTTTGCCCTAGCATATCTTGCTGGCAGGAAGCCATTGTAGACGAAGGGCTCATAGTAGGGTTGGTGTTTACATATCTCCTTTGGAAGCAGGCAGAGTACCTTCCTGTACTAATGATGCCAGGATGAAGGGGTATGTGTGTATGCACCAGCTCAGCTTCTTCATGTTCAGTGAATTGTGTAGGTGTGTGTAGGCCTGCCCCTTCAGCAATAGAGTCTGCCATCAGTTTGCAAAAAGCAAAGGAAGTACCTTCTGTAAATTTTGAATATTATCATCGATTCATGCAAACCTTTTGGAAATTCAGTAAAAAGTTGTTACAAACTCAAAATAAAGGTGAATATTATTGATTAAAGACATCTCATAGGTAAAGTGGCCTTCTATAATTACATTTATTTATTTATTTATTTATTTATTTATTTATATTTATTTATCTGTGTTCAGTGCCCTTCTACAGGGCAAGCTGTAGTCTTGTTCTGTAGGTGATTTATTTTAGGACTCATGTTCATAATGAAATGATTTATTGAGACATTTGAATGAACTTCATGGGTCTGAGTCAGTTTACATGAAGGATGGTTTGCCTTTTTACCTGACATGGGAAGAAAAACATGTGACTCACCACCATGGTTAAATCTAACTTGGCTGCTTTCCTTTTATGTACTGTGGTTGGGAGAATTTAGTTAATCCAAAATGTTCGAGGATTACTTGGAGAATTTACTTACTAATATATATGCCAAGTGATATGGAAGCAATGATGTAATATGGCTTTCTGTTGCCAAAATTCGTTTTACTAACTTTATAAAGAACTTCAAATGCCTACAGAATAGTTAACGCTCATATGTAAACTTTTTTTATACTACTCAATTGTATTATGAAAGGAAGGTGTAGGGGTTAAGATGCCTTTTTATGTCTGTGGACCCACACTTTGAGACTGTAAGCATCTTCTATCTTTAGCTCTTACTATATTCAGTTACCACAAAATTATTTTATAAAGGAAACTATTACTGCTATAATGATGAGTTATTTTTATATAACTAATTTTGAATAGTATAAAATAATCTTTATGGAAAATGCTGGAAAAACAAATCTTAAAGATAATTACTTCTAAAAGTTGGAAATGCATAATTTCAGGTATAAAATATTTTTATAGAAAACTGAATCACTCTGTGGGTGTCTACTCAGAATTTACATTTAATAGTATGCCATGAATATGTTTCCATATCTAAATATAGTTGCAACATGATAATTCTAATACCTATTATGTGCTTACACTGATTTATTTAAGCAATTTTTCATTATAAGTCATTTAAATTATTAAACATATTATTCACTTCCTCAACTTAAGTGATTATAACTGGGAATGATGAGTCAAAACAAATTTGTTTTTGACTCTTTGAATATACAATGTAAAGAGAATTTGGCACATTTGTACCTGTTCAGCAGAGAAATATCTCCTCTGTTTTTATACACTTTGACACATAAGCTACGTTCCCTTTGCTATGAGTACTTATAACTACAATTTTGGTACAATTCCTGTTCCTATGTTTCCCCCTTGTCTTTAGGTGACCTTATTTGTTTTTATTTAGTAGAACTCATTGTCTTTATGAATTTGGGAGACATCAACTGTAGCAAAGCCCCTGGGTGCCCTGCATCCCACCTCATCCTGTGGGATATCTCATCCTGTAAGGTGGGATATTTAGGGAAAGGCACAGCAGGGCTTTCTGGATACATCTGAGCAAATTCTCCAAAGCCTTACTCCCTTCTTGGGCGGGGGGAGGTAATTCTTATCCAACAAGGAATAGGAGACTGTGGATCGTGGCCCAGAGACCCCGTGATGGGTGGTTACATCTGGGAAAAAAGCTTTGGGTTTGTCTCAGACCTGGATAAGGCTCCATTCTTCTGGATTTTCTTCGTTCCTCTCTCTCCTAGTTTCAGACAATACCCCCTACCTAAGCTACCTGACCAGTCCTTCCTCCAGACTCTGTTTAGGAAAATTCAAATGAACACACACTGGCTTTGCCTTCTGCTGTGGTATTCCTTTTAAATTTCTCTCCAGCTTGGGCCCAGAAAATTAGCCTATTCAAATATGCCTTCACAGCTCTTGGTATTTCTTTCTAAAACTCTGGCTGTTCTTTTTCTATGGCAAGTGTACTACTTTGTGCTGAAACATGATTACAAATTTAGGGGTTTAACACAGCATATATAGATTACACATACATTTTCATTTATAATATATACACTTGTTATTATAATTCCAGAGCTGAGAAGTTCAGAACGGGTTTAACTGGGCTGAAACAAAAGTTTCAGGAAAAAGTACATTCCTTTTTATAACTCTAAGATGAGTATTTCTTTTTTTTAGGTTTTTACTTCTTTAAAATGCCACTGCATGCATTGGTTGATGGGTCCTAAACTCACACTTAAGCATGAGGAGCATAGTGTCTTTATGATTTCCTGCTCTGACTCTGATGATGTCCTGTTATATGGTCTCCTGTCAGTCCACTGAATACATTGAAAGGATATAGAAAATCATCTCATGATTTAGTAGCTGTGAAGTCTCCTTTGCTATGTAAGATGTCATAATTAGAGATTCCTGGAATTAAAGTGTAGAACTCACTGAGGTGAGGATGTCGCCGTGAATGTCATGTGGTTTCCATTTTCAGGGTCAAGTTCAATACTGTAGGTCACAATAACTGTTCAATTTGTGAGTCTGTAATTGACAGAGTTTATTCCAAGAAAGAAGTTCTTTCCAATGATATTGGTAAGAAGCATATGGAAATGTCTACTGGGGACTTCACCTAGACACCTAGATCTGTGTGCGGCTCCATGGCCATGCTAGCATTGAGCTCGCTTTTATATTCTATGCACTCAAGTACTTAAAATTCACAATCTCTGGAGGAATGTTAATATCTTCAATAGGGTCACAGAAGAAAGCTATTCCCTTTGGGGAGAGTAAATATATGTGCGATATTTTCTGAATGAAGCCAATTAGCTTTTTCCCTGGTTGCTATAACTTAGGGATTTTCAATTAAAATATTTTATATCCACTGGGTTGGAGTGGGGTTGGAATTTTACTCCATGATGAAGAATCCCAAAGAGAGTTATGGTTATTTATTTATTTTAAATGGAATTGTGTGAGCTGGACCTGAAATAGGAATAAAGGAGTTCAAAGGTGAGTCTGAAGTTGCCTCTGGGACCAGCTGTCTGTGAGTTCTTGGGTAACCACACTCAACCCTTCAAAGACTATTTTGTACCTAGAGATTGTGAATGTATATACTTGTTGACAGAGGAAGAGATAATTAGAATGTTTATAAACACTAACACTAAGACACACATACTATCACACATACTCATACTCACTCATATACATTTACACACTCACTCAGACACACACACCAAGCACACATACAGCATACATGTGAACACCCACAAACATTCACATACATACATACTCACACATGTACACCACACACACATGCACACACACTCATTATGCACACACATGTATACACTCACACACACCACACACACAATCACAAACACACATACACAATGCACATAGGCACATACACTCATGCAAGCATACACACACACACACACACACACACACACACAAACTCACACACCATCACCCGCCCCCACACGTCAGTGTCCCACTAAGTAGTCATCATTTTAGAATATCACTCGAATAAATCTTCCTTCTTCCTGCATTATACAAGCTTTCTTTTCTATTGCTCAATTTAAACTGGCAGAAAATGACATTTAAAAAGCCTGTCGCTTGAGTCCTGTATTCACCTTAAGATAACATCCATTTCTCTCTCTTTTCTCGATTATGGTCACAGTCTGGAGCAAGCAGCTCAGCTTTCTGTTGCCAATTCATCTTCCTTTTTGTAGTGAAGCTGTTTTGTGCACCACAGTTTTGTTCAGTTTGCACAAACAACTCAGTGATTTTAATGAATAAATATTTAGAGAGTGGGACTTCTGACTACTAGAGAGGGCAGTTTGGTTGCCTAAAACTTTGGCCCACAGCCTCTGGAGCATTATTTCTAGATGCTGAAAGCCTTGACATTCATTTTTCTCCTGTACCCTTCAAATCTAATCATAGCCAGTGGCTAGCTGCTGGGGAGAACTGAAGCCCAGCTCTTTCATAGAGAGGCAGGAAAGGTCAGAGTGTAATTTATAGTCCAGAGCTGTCCCCGAGAGCTGGCTGAGGCCAACACAGCCCACACAGGTTTCACTTCTTTTCCTGTCTCATTTTTATCCCCTACTCCTTCACTGTTTTCTCCTTAGGATACTTCTACATAAATCACTTATGTAAACCCTTTGCTCTGAGACTGCTCTGGGGAGAACCTGACCTCAACAGATGGCCAAGTGTCAGAACTGGTTGCAGCTACAGGCAAGATTTATGCTAAAGAAATGGAAGGAGTCTGTAGCCATCACAGGAGGCAAAATGATTGTGAAGCAATATGGCATGGTGAATTTGGAGACAATTAGGTGCCACGGGTAAACTAGGATGGGGGTGGATTTTGTGGCCATGTCTTTTTAACAGGCGAAGAATCACACAGCGCATCAGCTTCATGAACTGCCCAGCTCACCAGCTCTTACTAGATGTATCATTTTTGGCTTTTGAAGCCAGTTTATATTGGTTCACGTTCAGGTTACTGATGCAGAGTGCTCTGCCATCACCTGCCCCAAGGTTTTGATTTGAGTGTGGCCCAGGTGTTACACCTTGGCTTTTGAAGGAATTCTTTGGATTACTGAGATAACCATCATAAAATTCTTTCCCACCCCTCAGGAACTATCTTGCCTGACTTGAGCTTTCACAGTTACTGATTTTAGAAGGTTTAAGAAAGCTATTCATAAAATTAGTGTCCGTCCGTATATTGCTGAAGACAGCACATGAAGTAGCAGAGGACGCATTCTTCTTACAGATATAGATTCAGTTGGGAGGGGAGAGGAACGTGTTTCAACTCACACAGAAGGTTGGCCCCACCCATCCTAGTGACTCAGGTGGGCACCCTTGATTGTGATTTGAGGACATTGTTACTCAGGCTGAAGTGGGTTACAGAGGTCAGAAATTCCGTGGCTTTAAAATCTCATTCTGAATTTGTGAGTATGGGCTTGTAAGGGGATAGCATTCAGGTTGATGGGATGCTCATTATAAAACCTGATTGTCAGCGGCAGTGGTGGCGCACGCCTTTAATCCCAGCACTTGGGAGGTAGAGGCAGGTGGATTTCTGAGTTCGAGGCCAGCCTGGTCTACACAGTGAGTTTCAGGACAGCCAGGGCTACACAGAGAAACCCTGTTTTGAAACTCCTCCCCCCCCCCCAAAAAAAAAACAAAAAACAACAAAAAAATCCTGATTGTACTAGATTGTACTACAGTTTTAAGATTTTTTTTTCCTGCTACATTGTACCAAAGGCTATATTCCCAGATTAACTCTATATAGAAACTTATGGTTTTGATTTTTTATGTTATTTACCACTTGGGTTTCATAATTATTGATTGCATAGATTATAGTTTTATGGTGAGTTCACCATATACAAGCAGCATCTAAAAATCAGACTTTGCAGGTCTCTAGTACAGTGCGCCCTTACTTGCTCTCTTATGACTATTTGGAATGAGGAGTCAGCAATACTTTAACATTGATGAATTCTTTTAATTCATTTCTCCATTTTTAGTACAACCTTCCCTTTGTGAAGAATAACTTGAATACTGACAGGGAGAAGCTGTAAGGTACCTGGGTGGACGTCTAACCCTGGTCCCCTTACACTCTCTGGTTCTGGATAAGATCTGGGTAAGACATCATGGATAGACTATAAAAAAAAATTCCCATTATTCAATCTGTTATTTTTTTAACAAATAATAAATTATACTAAAATGAACAAAACAGCAATACCCACAATGCCATTCTCTTCCTTGAGCCATTCTGTGTGCATTTGGTTTCAAAAGAGGCTGTGTGGGCACACAGCAAGTAGTGGTAGGGACAAGAGAAAGGAAGAAAATATAGGTGACAAAGCACATATCAGAGCAGGTGACATCATGGCTTTCCGTTTAATCTAGCTGCCATACTTGCCCTTGCCTCTCTTCCCACTGCCTCTGAATCAGATGTCTTAACTCCACAGGCAGCCAGCAGACAGAGCATCCTTTTGCCTGTGCTGTTAAGGCCCCAGATGTCTCTTGACAGACTAATGCATAGCTGAGGTGAGCAAAAGGCATTCTGAGCACAAACTTTCCTTCCATGTCGCATCATCCTTCAGAATTTACAGAAGGCATTGCAAAGGGGCAGAAGATCCTGATGAGGTTGGGGCCAGGGGGAGACATGAGATCTATCTTGTCATTGTGGTTCTACAAATAAATAGTCTGGAGACGAGTGTTGTGATTAGCGTTTCAGGGTGGCAGTAGTCCCTACTCCCTCCATATGTGCCTGAGCTTTGCTCTGCTCGAGCATTAAGTGTTGTCTGTTTTGTTGGGTTTGCTGCCTGTCAAAGGCCGCTGTTCTTTGTGCCCTGTCATATCCACTGTGTCTTCGTGTTACTTTGGTCCTTACTGCTTTTTTTGATGGCAATCATTCTCCATCTGTTTTGAATATTTTCAGTGTTGTCAGGGGTGGGGTACGATAGCAGAAATAAGATTGTGGCTTTCTCAATCAGAGAAAAGTGGGAAAGAAAAGTCTATTCCTTTGTTTTTTTTCTTTTCGTGTATTATACACTGCCAGCTTCTTACATATGTTCACCCATCTGGTCTTCGCAGTAGTTACATGTTAGGTCCTCCACTGACACAGGCAAAGAAACCACAATTGTGCCTATGATCTAGAACTACCAGGATCAGCCACTGTTCACTGCTGTCTCAGAGACACACACACACACACACACACACACACACACACACACACAC
>JADRCD010076870.1:0-21135 GCA_019843815.1 Montemys delectorum | reverse complement strand
GAGAGAGAGAGAGAGAGGGGGGGGGAGGGAGGGAGAGAGAAAGAGACAGAGAGACAGAGACAGAGAGTGTGTGTATTTCTCTGTCTTACTACATGACCAGAAGCATGTGATAGGAAGCTTAAACTGTGCTGCAAAAAAAAACAAAAACAAAAAACAAAAAAACAAACAAAAAACAAAAAACAAACAAACAAAAAAAAAACAAAAAACAATGCAGAAGCTGCCTGGGGTTAGAAGACTGGGTGAAAGTCCAATCCTGGTCCTTGTAAAATGTAGTTCTAGATTAGATGTAGATAACACATCACGGTTCAGCACAGAGATATATGAAAAATCTCATAATTAATCCATTATTTTTTTACAATTAATAAATGTTACTAAACTGAACAAAACAAGTTGTTGTTGTGTGACCTTGGTAAATTAATTAGTTTTTCTTTGTTTAAAGAATTTATTTTATTGATAAGTATGTGTATATGTCTGCAACTATGTGTGGTATGTGCCTGTGAGAGAAAGTGCCAATGGAGGTCAGAGATGTTGAATCCATAGAGCTAGAGTAGAGGACACTGTGAGCCATCTGTCATGGGTGCTGGAAACTGAATTCAGGTCTTCTACAAGTGGACATGATCAGTCAGTGAGCCATCTCTCTAGCCCTCTCAATTCAATCTCTATTCCAGAACCTGGAAACTAGGCTGGCTGTATGCTGGAAGTAAGTAGGTTCAGGTGAGTCTTCATGCTTAGCCTTGATTTGATGATCCCTTTTCCACTTCACTCTTTAACAAGCAATGGCAAAGATGCTTTTGAGAGTATTAGGTTTCTGTTGGTTTTACCAGGATATTCTAGGTGATTCACCAACACATGAAAGTACCACTCAGATAAATAGTGACAACACTCAGTACCATTAAGCACTCAATGTGTGTAAGGTCTTATGCCTACATTGCCTTAGTAGTTGGAAAGATAAATGTTACCTGAGCTTGAATAGAATCTTCTATAGTATAATAATATGGTTAAATCAGGCTTGGTATATTACAAAATATGGTATTATTTTTATAAAAAATAGGATCTGAACTGTAAATATCTCAAGGAGTTTAGATAACAGGTCCCTGGATCTGTGCCCTTTGTACAGATAGATCTGTAGAAGCTCATTGCCTACTGTACAGTGCAGGAAAAGCTGTCTGTATAATGTACAATGGATTTTGATTACTCTGAATTGGAGTGTTTTGGAAGAACTAACTAAATTCTGTTAGAAAATGAGACCAGATCTCAATTTCTCTCCTCATCAGACCATTCGTCACAACTTTTAATAGTTTGACATATTATACAATTATGTCTATTGTGTTTGTAACTAGACTAAACACGCTCTATGTACTTAGTAAAATGGGGCAGATCCTCCAACAGATTGCTTTTCTTGAATGTACAGGGATATCTGTGATGGTCAGTCTCCATCATGACCTTGACTAGAATTAAAACTTCCCAAAGAACTTTTCTAGATGAAGGAATTTCTTAGAGAGGATTAGTGGAGACAGGCAAGACCCCTGGTGAAGTGGGCAGCACCATCTCATTGGAAGGAGTGAAAACAGGAAGTTGACTGAGTGCCAGTGTTCAAATAGGTATGAGCAGGCAGCCTCACATTTATGCCACATAGCCACAAACTCCACCTACTATCACAACTCCCTTGCCATGATGGACTGTACACCAAACACTGGTAAAAATACATCCTTGTTCCATTGAGTTACTTCTTCTTAGGTATTTGGTCAAATAAGTACATACTATAGCATCTATAAATAACCTGTTTGGAAACTTCTTAGTCAGTGATTTCTGTTTCAGAATTGTATAACTTGGACTGTTTTTGTTTGAAATTGGTGTATTTACCACTCTGAGCTATTCCCTATTTTCTGCTTCTATATATTCTTACACCTCACTTTCCAAACCTTTTGCTCCTTTTTCCTACCTTTATCCTTTTATACTTGAAAGGACAGGAAAAAATTACCTTATTCAGGGGGGTGGGTCACATTAAATCTAGGCAAAGGAGAACCAGTAGCAAGTGGTAGATGACATAGCAGCACCCAGGACTCCTAGTCAAAGAAGGAGCACATCCTTTGGACCCACACTGCTGCTCAATGTCTTTGAAGTGCGATATTCACTTCTTATCCAACAGGATGGACTCATACAACTGAACTGGCAGAAATGAGGACCAATCATGAGATGGAATGAATTCAAGAGTAGTACACAGTTACATGTTTGAGGAGAGTCACTCAGAAGAATACCTGGAATAAAGATTACTTTAGATTTTCACAGCAAGTAGATCTCAGCTTGAAGGTGTCAGGCAGACTGTAAATCACTAGAAAACTTCAGTGAGTTGGCCTTGAGCTGTGCTCAATGATCCTTTTAAGAGACACATACATGCTTCTCCTTAAAACACCTCTCCCTAAGATTGGGTTATTTTCTTATAGGTGATATTGTGTTTGCTTCTACTGTACTGGGCACTGGGGTCACAGGGCTTCATCGGTGAGCAGACATAGTACTCGTGGGGTAGAGGTCTGATGGGTGTGGTTCTTCGTTGAATAGGTATAACTTCTACTCAGAAATGATTGTCTGAAGAATAGGAGTGTGTAGCTAGGCTAGGATGTTTAATTTGGGTGCCCGTTTTCAGATGGGCATCATTTGGATGCAGAGACTGTTATAGCCTGCCAGGTACATACCCGAATGGCCATGATTTCCTTTATCTGACGCAGGCCTTAGAAGCATGAATTTCAGGCACGTAGCTCAATTAGCAATACCCGAAAAGACGTTTGACCGCTGCCAGTTGGCATTCCGACAATTGTTGATAAGGTTTCTATGACTCTTATTTTTTTCCTCAGCAGATAGAAAGACTGAATTATTGGATCTCTAAATTCTGTTTTGCATATTATAATGCTATAAAAGAGAGGGCCCAGGATCTTTGCAACTGTACAGAATTTGGCAAAATTAGGATAAACCTGTCTCCAATACCATGATCATGGTGATGACTGTGAACTCTGCTGTACCTGAGGCAGATGCCCACTGTGCTAGAATGATTTTGATTGGACTATTTTTCCTCTTAAATATCTTACCTTTGAATGATAATGTGCACAGGCATGCCATTGATAATGCCTACTCTTCCTAGAGACCCTTGAATTCCACACACACGATCCTGAGTCAGAGCAAATTTAGGGTTCCTTACTGAGTCCTATATCCTATTTGATTTCCTTCCTTGATACCCTGACAGGTAATAAATTAAGAAAAAAGAGTAGCCTCACAGGAACAGTTGTCAACTTCACCTCAACCATACCAATTTGGGGTGTTTTGGTTGCTGTTCTCACTTCTAGTCCATCACTCAGGCCTTGAAAGCTGATAGATTTCTGATTTCTTCCTTGAAGATGACATGATGAATCAGACTGCATGCTTTCCTGTAAGGGTTCAGGAGGAAATGTAATCAGAGGATGTGCTGTGCCATGGAAGGATTGCAGTTTTGACCTTAGTGTGGGGAGAGGCACAAACCTTGTGGGACATGACAACAGAAGTTCAGGGGAGTTTTGCTGCATAGATAGCCTTAGATATTTCTAGAGACTAAAATCCGATAATAGGCTGATGTTATAAAAGGTTTAGAAAGAGGGAATTCCACAACAGGTCCAAAAACAATTCAGGGCAAGATGAGCACCTAAGTATAAACCGTGTGCTCTTTGCTGGGCTGTAGCTCCTTAATGCTCCGAGGTTGCAAGGCACATGTCTGCATATGGTGATGAGCGCCGTGTGTCTTGTTATTTATTGGTACTAAGTGTGGCCAGCATCAGGTCACCACTGTTTGTAATATTGTCTTTGTACTCTGGCACACTTGCTCTTGTCTGCTTTTTTACTAGTGAGATTGTTCTCTCTTATCAGTCACCTAGCAGGCCTTAGCACAGCAGGAGTCAGGACATCCAGAGGCATCATGGATGAGCATGCCCATTAGCAATTTCAAACCCTTAATGAGGCTCGCTTCTGTTACATGCTCCAGTGGTTTGGGGACAGCACTGAGTGCAGCCTGTAATCTCTCAATGCCTCAGCATGTATTATATCTGCTTCTCTTTCTATTCAGTTGCTCCAAAATCAATGGCAAATTTTATTGCGAACTTTATACGTGTAACATAATGCCTGTACAAGCTGAAGAAGGGAAATTCTTTTCCTACAAACCTTTTATAAATTTGAAACTGGTATTTGGATAGTTGGAACAATTTATTGAAAGTCTTACAAGTACTATACAGTATAGCCTAGGTGTAACTCCATAAGCATTGTAGGATGAAAATTTCTTATGTTCCTTTTTGCCTATTGTTATTTAATTGCATGTTACTTTTCAGTTTCCCAATCACTTCAGATTTAAAGGAAGGATACGTGTGTTGGAAGAAGCTGCGTCTGCTTGGATCATACCATCAGGCTTGCCACAGTTCTTACTTTCTTCATGTGTTTCAACCACAAGATTCACAGACCACATGAAACTCAAGAAGAAGGAAGACCAAAGTATGGGTGTTTCGCTCCTTCTTAGATGGAAAACAAAATACTTACAGGAGCAAGTATGGAGATAAAGTGTAGAACAGACACTGAAGGAAAGGTCATGCAGAGACTGTCCCACCTGGGGATTCATCCCATATACAACTACCAAACCCAGACACTATTGTGGATGCCAAGAAGTGCATGCTGAAAGGAGCCTGATATGGCTGTCTCCTGAGAGGCCCTGCCAGAGCCTTACAAATGCAGAGGTGAATGTTAGCAGCCAACCATCGGACTGAGCATGGGATCCCCAATCGAGGAGTTAGAGAAAGGACTGAAGGAGTTGAAGGGGTTTGCAACCCTATAGGAAAAACAACAATATCAACCAGCCAGATCCCTCAGAACTCCCAGGGACTAAGCCATCAACCAAGGAGTACACATGGCTCCAGCTGCATATGTAGCAGAGGATGGCCTTGTCATGCATCAATAGGAGGAGAGGTCCTTGGTCGTTTGAAGGCTCGATAGATGCCCCAGAATAGGGGAACATCCTCATAGAAGCAGGGAGAGGGAGGATGTGATAGGGTGTTTCTGGGAGGGAGGGAAACCAGGAAAGGGGATAACATTTGAAATGTAAATAAAGAAAATATCCAACAAAATAAAGATACCATTTTACCAGAAATATGCTAGTATATGTCCTAAAAAGAAGAAATTTATCTGCATAACCACAGTATAATAAAATAAAGGAATGGATATTTTTGCACTAATTTCTGTAATATGCAACCTTTATTCATATTTTAAATATTGTTCTAATATCTCTTATAGCCAAAGAACTTCTTGGCTCCATCCCATGCACTCCTGGGGCACTCTAAGTTCTTTATTTACAGCAGCACCATGGCCTTTTACTTCATTATGTTTACATAAAATACAAAATTTCTATTTTTGGAGAGTTGGTTTGATGTTTTCTCATAATTTGATTCAAGCTCTGTATTTTGTGTGGGAACAATACAAAGGTGGCCTTGTATTGCCTGTGCAGTGTCATAGGACAAATAGTGGACATATCAAATTTTAGTGTTAGCTTGGGACGAGGTAACATCTTCTAGGGATCTGAATAAAAGTCCTACTTCCTGCTTATGTTTACTAACCTCCTACCCAGAAGACATTTTATGTTCTGGAAAATCCCCTATTCCCTTTACATCCCAAGCTTCCACAGAGTGTTCCTAGGACCCACAGACGATTATTATCTT
This sequence comes from Montemys delectorum, assembly GCA_019843815.1. Taxonomy (NCBI): domain Eukaryota; kingdom Metazoa; phylum Chordata; class Mammalia; order Rodentia; family Muridae; genus Montemys; species Montemys delectorum. The sequence continues at coordinate 15,415 of JADRCD010076870.1, read as the reverse complement.
CCTCCCCCTGTCTTCTCTATATTGTTTCCTCCTTCTTTCCCTCACTCATTTCCTTCCTTCCTTCTTTCTTCATCATTTCTTTACCATCTTATTCTCATTCTGCTTCCTTTCCTTCTCCCTCTTCCCTCTTTTTCTCCACATAAATTCTTGATTCATAAGTTCAAGATTCAAATGTTCGAGATTCATATGTTCTTTTTCCCTTGAAGTGCTATAACCTGTCACTATCCTCCTGAAGCTCAGTTATTTCATATTTAGACAGAGGCCTTCAATTTCATGTATGAATTCGCTTCATTTATGATGTGCCAACACCATCAGGAGGTAGTGAAAGGTAGGAGGGAGGACCTAACTGGAGGAGCTAGGGTACTGGAACTTGTTCCTGGATATTCTTGTCCAAGTCCATTTGGATGTGACACTTGGCTCTGCTTTCTGTCCTCCATGGCATGTGTTTCCATGTAACTACACCCCCTTCTCGTCACTGAATGACACCTCCAAGATCAGAAACCAAACAGTTGAGAAATATAACTAATGCATCTCAAGTTTCTCCAAACACAGGCCTCTGCTGGTGTGCATCTTCTCTCTGAAATGTTCTCATACTCAACACCCTGCCCACTGAACGTCCCAGATCTCAGCTCAAGCAACTTCTAGAGTTCCACTCTATATTCACCATGCCCTATCTTATGTATTGATTTCGGTCTGTGGGCAGACAATCAATGGTGTGATACTCTGAGTAAATTTTCTTTTCTCCTTTTCACTTTAAGCTTCACTTCTGCAACTGCATCTCTGAAAATGTCTTGAAACAGTTCCAATTGGTGAACGTGGTGAATGAGTATATTCTCCTCTCAGAGAGGTATGGGGGTGATTTAAGTACAGTACACTGGAAGTGCCTGAAGTTAGACCTTTTTTTTTTTATCTCATTTTTGATAATTGTCTTGAAATAAATATTCTACAACTCTGATAGTAGTTGCAGAAACTTATTAAAATCAACAAGGGGAATGTGACAATTTGTACTTTCAATAATAAGGCAATGAAGTTTAAATGGACTTTGACTAGAAAAAGAGATTGATATTTTAAGTGGCAGACCTTTGAGAAAACAATTAGTTGTTGAATCTAAAATGAGATGTGTACTGAACATAAGTTTCTTTTTGTAAACTTGCTCTCACGGGATGCTCTGCCTGTCAGCGGTATTGCATTCTTAGGATGATGCAGAGAGGGATGGGAGTATGACCTTGACTCAATGGCTCCTTCATTAACTGTAAAATATTTTAAGCATCACCAGTGTCTCCAAATCTTTGTGCTCTCTGTAGTTAAATACTTTCCCCCATGATAGAGCAGTCATCAGGCCAAGCCCGTACTTCACGTTTGAGTTGCTCATATATTCTGCACCTTATCCAACATTATGCTACACTTGTCTTCAGTGCAGTTTCATCTTACAATTAGTATAGGAGGAGGTTGGCAGGTCTGAGTAATATTTAAATTCTTCGGCTGAAAAAAAAAATTCTCATTCGAGATCTGCTATGCTCTCCTACATATTTTTAAATTTCCTTCTAGAACAATTTTTTAATAAACAAGCAACCCACAGCTGAGATATAAAACCCATATAAGAAGTTATTAAAGCATAATGGAACGTTATTCATTTTCAGAAGAATCTTGAATTCCCACAGCAAATTATCAAAATTTACTGTTTTAAACAGGGGAATAGATACTAAGTGAACTGAGAGAGAAATTGTATTGGTGATGAAAACCACACACATGCATATGCATATGCATTACACCCCGACAAAATGTAGTTACTGCTGCCTGTCTTATTGGCCTTTGCCTGACGTGCTCCGAAACCTCTGAAGACCCTGGCTCACCAGCCGCAGGGTAGCCTAAGGGTGAAGAGTCTGCTTAGGTTTCCTGCTTAGGTTTTTTTCTCCTCAATTATTGGCTTCTTACTACCAATTGACACTAATTATAAAAAATTATATACTGCCAATTTTTGTGCCTCCTTTCTTTCACAGAAGGTGCTACATACTGAAGACATCTTTGCTGCCAGATACAAAATTTTGAAGATTTTTATATAACAACAGCTGTAAAAATATTATCACTTAGCTATACATTTTCATTTCAATGGACACTTTAACTATTTTTAAATGTACCTATTATAAATGAACCAGCTAGGTTAATTATTCTCCACACTTTCTAGTATCCATGTATATTTATTTTTTAAATGTATATCTAGATTAGATTTTTTTTTTGTCAAAGACGAGTAATGCTGTACTTTATAGACACTGTCAGTTTTCCACTCTTGGAGAACACGTGTGTGATTTCCAACTGCATCAACCTTTGCTCACATGGTCCAGGGGATTGTTTTCATTTCAGCCACTTTAGGGCATAAATGATTTGTTTGTATTATCTTTGTGTAACTTTGACTTTCAGTTTTCATATCATCTTTGACTCTTAGTTTTGCCCTCAGAGTCAGTGTCTTTTGTCCTGCTGTCTTTATATCTGGGCCTGGCCATCTTTAACATCCCCCATATGTTTCCTAGAGTACCATTCTAACTGAAACACCATACAATGTTATCATTATTACTTTTTTTTTTTTTTTTTTGGTTTTTTGAGACAAGGTTTCCCTGTGTAGCCCTGGCTTTCCTGGAACTCACTCTGTAGACCAGGCTGGCCTCAAACTCAGAAATCCACCTGCCTCTGCCTCTCAAGTGCTGGGATTAAAGGCGTGCGCCACCACCACCCGGCTCATTATTACTTTTTTAGAGATTGGTTTCCATCATTTGATATAGTTCAGAAATAAGGTATGAAAACTAAGCTATATAACCATTACAAATGTGACTATTACTTCTCTCTTTATACACACACAGACACATACACACACAGTGAGAGAGAGTGAAAGAGAGAGAGAGACAGAGAGATACACAGAGAGAAACAGAGAGACAAAGAGACAGAAATCGACAGAAACAGAGACACATAGAGAGATTCAACTTGATGCTAATATTACTTGCTTTCTGCAAAACCAGTGCAAATCAGTAGAAGAGCTAAGCTGACACATGGACAGAATTTTATAGGAAAGAAGCTGGTCTACGAGGACAGCTGAGATTTGCAGTTCCAATTCCAAGGCTTGTCCCAACAGCAAAGGACAGAAAGAAATACTTTGATATTTTCAGTTTGGATAGCAGCAATGGAAGAAATAATGTTGTCAATAAAGTATAAGTTAAGCACCATATACAGAGAGTAGGATGGGAATTGAGAAACCAAACCAGATGAGCCTTTTCTGGGAGTATTCCTGCTGTGTATTGTATATCCATGCGTGTTTGTGAGGAGACTCTATTGAACATGACTGATCTTTTCTCTAAAGCCTGGGATCTTAAAGAGCTTTGCAACATCATAATGGCTGAAAATTCTCAGTGTTCTCTACTAAAGATCGAGACAGAAAACAAGAACTTCGCACTGAATTTATAATGATTTCAGGATTTGTGCTGTGATTTTAAAGTCAAATCACTTCGTTTTGTATCCTTGACGTCTGCTTCTTTCTGCTAACCTACTAAGTGAAGGAAGTAGGAAGTATGTCTGTTTATTTTCAGTTCCAGTGAGCTGAGGATTTTGTCACCATTTACTAATAAGCCCATTCTCCTGAGATGGGGACAAACCAGCAACAAGAGATGAAACCTATAAAACCGTACAAGAATATACAATGCTGACTCCTCATGGCTTACCAAAGTCTACATTATTAAGCATATGTGGTAAATTATGAACCTGTCTAATTATGGAATTAAAATAATTGTCCTTACTGAAGATGTGTATGATTGAGAAAATAACATGAGATTTTAAGTTCTAGGATCAATTTCCACATCTCCAAAAATATGCAGAGTATTAACTTTTTTACAAACAAGTAGAAAACTAGAAAATAGCAGTAATGATGGTTATCTGAAAGATTGTTGTGTTAATCAAATTAGAAGATCTGAACAAAAGATCTGTGAAGTGAATGAGACTTTTTAATAGCCAGAGTTGTCAAAATCTAGAATGTCACAAAGAAACATGGAGAGTGTTAGAGGAGGCAGGTGGTGGAAGCAAGGAGGCAGACAAGCCAATAGGAGGGCAGGGTCCTGACTCTGCTTTCTGACTGATCAAGATTCTGCAGGTAAGCTGATGTCACCCTTCATGGCTAGTGAGTGATTAAAGTCTCCTTGAGCTGTTGCTTAAGTAGGCAAAACATCTAAACTCACCTTCCCACTTTTTGCTCTAATTGCTTTGGTTATAATAAAGGAATAGAAATTCATCTGCTCTGGAGTTATATCCAAGGAGGGAGATATTATCTCTACGTGCTTAATTTAGATGAGGAATAACTGGCCATCAGTGACTTGCTCTAAAAAACTGCCCCTGGGTTACACTTACAGCGTGCAGGAGAGAAAAACCCATTGGTGAAGTTTCCAGCAGAGGGGAGAAGGGTGGTGCACTAGAAAGAATGTTGGCCTGAAAACATGGAAATCTGGATTTCAGCATCCACAGAACAAGACAGGATGCAGGGGAAATACAGCTTTTTCATTTGAATCGCATTCTTATCTCAGAAGCGGAAAGATTGTCCTCATATTTCTCATCCTTGCATATGTCCTCAGTATACCATATCTTAATGATATTCTTTTTTGCCCTTTTTAAAAATTTGTCAGTAAAGCATTGCCATCCACTCTACAGTAACTGATAATGTCACCATTACGAAAGGGATGAAGCTGCAGCAGCAGAACCCAACATCAGACAGAAGGTGGAAGAATTATCAAAATTTAAACGTATTTTCATTTTTATTTCCCCTTTATTAAATTAAATTATTTTCTTATACAATAGATCCTGATTAGTTTCTCCTCCCTCTACTCCTCTCAGTTCCTTCTCACCTCACCTCCCATCTGGATTTCCTCCCTTTCTATCTCTCATTAAAAAAGAACAGGCTTCTAAGAGATAACAACCAAAAATGGCAAAATAAAATATAATAAATTAAAACAAAACCTATCACAATGAAGTTGAACAACACAAACCAACAGAGGAAAAAGGAGAAAGAGAAGACACAAGAACTAGAGAGACCCACTGGTTCACATACTTGGGAGTCACATTATAGAGGAATTTTAATTCAACAATGTGACTGCTTGGCAAGGGATCACATCCTTCTATGTGATCCAGTTGGAATGCAGACATGCCCTTAGTACATACCTTTAATCCCAAACAACGAAGTAAGGTTAGTTTATAGAAGTAAGCAATGAGGTTTGAAAGGACATCTAATTGTAGGACAGGTCAGTGAGTGGAGTTCAGCCAGTTCAGTTGAGTGGAGCTGAGTTTGGTGAGTCAGCTGGGAGTCAGTGCACTGAGTACAGTGCAGTGGAGTTGAGTTCATTTGTGAGCTCATGCAGTTCAATGCAACAGAGACTGTTGAAGCCAGAGAACAGGAAGGAGCCAGAAGATTAGAACAAATAGAAGGAGTTAGTTTGAGGCCAAGCAGAGCAATTCAGTGAGAAGCTGACAGAAGCCAGATTGAATCAGGCTTGGGGAGGCAAGACAGCTGAGTTGAACCAGAATTCAGAAAGATCTAGAAAGAGTGAGTTTATTCAGCAGTAATCTCCAAAATGAGGATTACATCAGGCGAATAAAATTACATTTACATCCCATAAAAATACTAAACTGGAAACTATAATATATATGCAAAGGCCCTGGTACAGGCCTGTGTCAGTCTTGTGTATGCTGTTTCAGTCTCTGTGAGTTCATAGGAGCTTTACTCAGTTAGTTTTGAGGGCCTTGTTCTCCTGGTGCCCTCTACCCACACAGGCTTTTATACTCTTCCCACCTCCTCTTCTGTAGAGATCCCTAAGCTCTGACGGGAGGAATTTGATAGCTATCCCATTTAAAGCTATCTATTCCAAAGTCTCTCTTTCTGCAGTGGGTCTCTGTGTTTGTTCAACCTGCAGGAGGAATCTTCTCTGGTGCTAATTTAGGACTATAGCATATATCTTTAGGGGTCCTAAAGATATATTTACTTTTTTGTTTTTAGACTAGTAATACTTGGTTTAGCCCTAGGTTTCTGGGATATCTTGGCTCTGGCTCTTAGTCACCAAAGCAGCATTTGATATGAAGTGGGCCTTAAATGAAATAAGACATGGGTTGCATAAAGACATGGGTTTGCATGGGTCCCAAAGCTGTGTTGCACTCTTGCCCTAACATATTTTATAGGCTAGTCACTCGCTCAGCCATGTTTCATTGCATATTTATTCATAGTAGCTGTAAACTACAAATAACCTAGGTGTCACTCAACAGGAGAATGGATAAAGAAACCATGGTACATTTACACAATGTAGATTTACTTGGATATTAAAAAGTGACATCATGAAATTTGCAGGCAAATGGATGGAAGTAGAAAAAACAAAAACAAAAAACAAAAAAACAACATCCAGAGTGAGGTAACCCAGAAAGACAAATATGCTATGCATTTGATTATAGGTGGCTATTTTAGGTTTTTAAACTTATTTTTTGTTTTACTTTATGCTTATGGGTGTTTTGTCTGGGTATCACCGTTTGCCTGGTTCCCACAGAGGCCAGAAGAAGGAGTTGGCAGTTTCCTGCTGTATTTGTCTCTGCCACCTAGTGGCCTAGGATAGTCACCCAAACATTTGCCTCAGGATTGAGTGAATTAATTAATGAATGAACTTCTCAGATTAAGGTGTTCATTCAAATTTGTATTTCTTTACTCACTACACTGAGTCCTAATATAAGTGCCTAAAGAATACAAATAAATCACACTTACTCCCTCACAACCCCCCCCCAAAAAAAAGATGGTTGAATTCCGAGAACCTGTCCTAACATCTTAACAGTTTCCACAAATCACCTTGTTAAAATGCAGATTCTGAGGCATCTCCGAGGCAGTGTGCTTTCTTCTTATTCTGGCTCGTAGCATGGGGGAAAGGTAGATACGAAGAAGTAATGGCTTAAGCCTGGTCCTCAGAGTGCCCAAGGCCTGGTATGGATGTCAGATGTGCAATTTCTTGTATCTTGGCCTTGCTTGTCTTACTTCTTGGCTAGGAAAAATCCTTTATTGAGACTACATGCCCTGCTTTTGGTACCTATTTACTCTATAATTAAGCAAAGCTGTATATTTCTCAAGAAGTTTGAATAGGTAAGTCTCTGGAGAAGTGGCTGTGCACAATTTGGGAGCTTGCTACAAATTCAGAACTTCAGACCCACTTGCAACCTCTACACTGAATCTGCATTTTAACAAGGTGATTTGTGGAAACCGTTAAAGATTGATAAGCACTGAATTTATATATCAGGACATTTATTCCTGGGTAATTAAAATCCCTGATGAGTGTCACTGAAGGCTCTTTCTCTCATTTAAGCAGTTCTTACAATGCTGCTTTCATCCTGTGGATACTAATATAGAGGTGTCATATCCCTCTCAGAAGTGCTGTGGAGCCCAGCCTTACATATTTAGTTCTTTTAATGTCTCCTCATAAATCAAGTTCTCTAACCCCATAATCAATCCTGCAACTCTCCCCTGAATTTACAGTAATTTGTCAACATCTTTCTCCATCTGAGTAGCTGTAAGCCTGAATGTAATTTTCTACGAGCAGTCACAAGTATTATTTATAGGATTTAAAATTCCTTTAAGATACGTGATCAAGGCTAATAGTCAAAAGAGGAAAAGGTAATGGATACACACTATGCCAGGAAAAACAGTCAATTAGAGTTCCATTTGATATTCTGCAGTCTATATTATCATAAACTGCAATTTAAACAATAGCTCTCAAACTTTCATATCAGACAGTGCTTGAAATTATGGAACAACACACACACACACACACACACACACACACACACATATATATATATATATATGTATATTTCACAGAGACCTTGAGACTAACAGTCTAGATTAATAAAAAAGGGTATTCCAGGAAGAGTCAATAAGCTAATAACAGCAGTCTAAACAAAAACAGTGATGGTGATGACAATGATGACGACGATGATGATGATTGATGGTATTTTCTCTATATTAGTAATATATTCCAATTGAAATTTTACATTTGCACGACTCTTAAAAAATAAAATAAATGACGCCTCGTTGAGCAGAGGAAAAAGAACTTGATGAATGTCTCTTTAAGTTATACTGCCTTTCTCATGGGAAAGAAAAAAGGATCTAGCAAAACAAGAAATGCCAGGGGAAAAATAGTCCTCTTACCAATGTTTCTCTTCCCCTGAAGTCAGCTGCAGAAAGACAGCAGAGAGACAGAATGAATCCTCATCAATACTCTCTGTTGAAAAACTTACATAAAGCTTAGTAGACCTCAGTGTTTCAGCAAATATCATTTCTATCATGTGCCAAGTGGAAGTGGCACTATTAGCATGCATTGTTTCAGGAAGGCCTTTGTACAGTTTAAGGCCCTAAATTATAATTCATTTCACTGGAATGAATTATATCTGGGCAAGTCTAATATCAAATGAATGCATTACTGATAGTTCAAATTGAGATGCTGTCAAAGTGAGAAATGCTTTTTTTTGTTATATGTATGGCAAAAGACCTGATACTAGTTGAGGCTGTCCAAGACATCAGACTGCCTGGCCATCCTAGCCACTGCAGGCAGGCCATCATAGAGGCTCTGTTTAGGGTATAGAGTTCTTTGTCTACATTGAACAGATTGCTTATGTTTGTTGAGACAGGAATTTTATTATCTAGTGCAAGTGTCTGTGCCTAGAAACCATGTTCTGCATAAAGGACACCATACTGCTCTGAAAATATGGTGGAGGCTTGGTGGCTCTAATGTTTTTCCTGTCTTTCTGTCATACCTTTGTTCTGAAAAATTGAGTTAAATCTGCATTTGAGGCCACTGAATAGACTCATGCATATTCTACTTTCTAATGCTCACAGGGCAACAACTCAGCAGCAATAACAAGGTTTATTTTATTGCAGTTTGAAGGCTGTTTGGAGTCTCAGTAGGTGAACATGTCCCCTAGCTCAAATAGGCCAAACATCTGCTAAATTCCATCCCCCACAACTTTCTTAACCTTGCTTTATTGTTATTACCCTCAGGAGACCACTAGGCAGGAGTTTGAGGGAGAAAAAATTGAAGTGACATTTGTGTCATTATTCAGCACATTTAGGCAGTTTATTATCTAGTAATGAATTCCTCCCCACTCCCCAAAGAACATAATATGAAATAATATTAACGCATTAACACATAATGTGAGGCTGCATTCATTAATACAGTGTCCAGGTTGCCTACAAATTTTGGTCCAACTGTGCTTCTGTTACTAAGATCAAGCATAGAGATAAGTGTCACTTCCATGCATCAAAAAGGAGAGCAAAGCAGTCTCGATAGACATGTGGGAGCCTAACGGCATTGTTAGTGTGCAGAGTGAAAGTTGGAATTGTCTTTTGGAACTTATGGCTCCAGGAAAAGGTATGCAGTTGACTTCAGTGACATCACAGAAGGCAGAATGATAACGTAATTGTGATATAGACATATCTATTGGGGCTGGTCTCCCCCACAGTATGCTGATTTCTGTATTAATTGCATTTTTCTGTGGTGTTCTCTATTTTCTGTAAAGAGAAGCTTCTTTCAGGAAGAGTGGTAGCCACACTTAATTATGTCTATAAGGATAATGTTTAGAATACAGTTAAAGATAATATTTAGAATACAATAATGAATCATCAGACAATACTGTAAAAGAGGGAACACAAAAGTTATAAAAAATAAGAGCTTGTAAGGGGTCTGACCTAGGTCATCTCTCTATGTGTTATAGTTGGGTAGCTTGGTGATCTTGTGGGACTCCTAAGAGTAGTGGCAGAGGCTGTCTCTGACTCTTTTGCCTGCTTTTGGAACCCATATTCTGTACTAGATTACCTCATCAGTCTTATACAAGGGCATGTGCCTAATATTACTGCAACTTGATATGTCATATTTGGTTGACAACCATGGGAGGTGCCATTTTCCTGCAGGGAAACAGGAGGAGTGGATGTGGAGCATAGAAGAGGCAGGGGAGAGGAGGAACTGGGAGGAGAGGAGGGAGGAGAAACTATGGTTGGGATACAATATACGAAACCAATAAATACAACAATGAAGCAACCAAACCAGTCAACAAAACAAGAAAAATAGATAAAAAACCAGAATTCCAGGAGGTCCTCTATGATACAATCTCTTGTAGAAATGGCTGCATGAGAAGAACAGAATGATGACAGCATCAATAGGCATGTTCACATGGAAGGAGGACAATTTCAAGGGGTCCAAGCCATAGACAAAGATCTACATGCAACTAGTTACTACTGAGAGAAAGAGAATTGGCCCCTTCTGGGGATGAGTGTCCTTATTTGTTACCTGATACAAAATGCTTGGTCCTGAAACTGTATACATACAAAGATAAAAAAAATGACCCAACTGGTTGTACTTGTATATTTACACACACACGCACATACACACACACACACACACACACACACGCACGCACACACATACATACACACACACACTATATATATATATATACATATATATGTATATGAATATATATCTGAATATATATTCATATATATGTGTAAATATATATGAAACAACAATAGTCTAAGAATAAGAGACTATCAACTTGAAAATGCGGAAGCATGGGGACAGTTGAGAGTTCCTAGGGAGCATCTAGGAGAAGAAAAGGGAAGTGGGAAAATGGTGTAATTTTATTTTAACCAAAAAGCTATTTAACAAGAGGAAAAAAAATCCCCAGAACTTGCTAAGTAGTGAGGTTCTCAGGTAGTCTGTGTGTGAAGAATCCAAATGGTACAGTGGTTCAGAAACCACCCACAGACATTGACTACCTCGTTCAGAGACATTGAGTCTCTTCAGCTGAAAATGCATTTGAACCTACAGTGACTTTTTTTTTTTGATTGTCAGTTTATGGTTCTTCAAAGATGAACCCTGTAGTCAGAAAACATAACTGCACTTTGTGTATTTCAATAGTGACATTTCAGCTATAATTGTAGATAATACTTCTGGTTATCTCCAACATGTAAATTTCCTTTTATTTCTGTAAGGGATTAGATTTTACTCCAGTCTTTTCCTTTATGCACCTGTATTATCCAAGAGAAGACAAGATCATCCATCATGGTTTCAAAATTGGACTTAATCTAATCATAGTGCTGTCTAGATGGTCTGTGCCTCAGGATTAGATAGGGGCCCTACTTCTCTTTTCTGACACTCAGGAATGGAGATTGTCTTAGTCAGTGTTCTATTGCTGTGAAAAGATCACAGCAACTATTACAAAAAGAAACCACTGAATTGGGATTTGTTTACCGTTTAAGAGGTTTAGTCCATTTTCATCATGGTGGGGAGCACACAAGCAGACATGGTACCAGAGAAATAGTTGAATGGTCTATATGTAAATCTGCAGGTAGCAGGGAAGGGAGAGTCACTGGGATTGGCTTGGGCTTTTGAAATAAAAAAGCCAACCTCCAGTGACACACTTCCTCCAACAAGGCCATCCCTCCAAATCCTTCTCAAGTAGTGCCATTCACTGATCACCAAGCATTCACATCTATGAGCCTAGCCTATAGGAGCCATTTTGTGGCTGGGTTGATATCCCATTTCCTCCACAAGAAGTGCCACCTGACTATAGGAGGTGGCCAAAGTGATTTTATTGAAACCACCACAAAAATTTTGACAAAGATGTTGCTCATATGAGAAAGTAAAAGAATCAGATCCTACACTTTCCACACCAACAGACAAGATCTCGGCCTCCATCTTTGCCGGAATCTATCAGAAAGCTAGTAGAAACTTCAGCCTGAGCCAAGTCCCTAATGAAATGAAGTAGATCAGAAAAATGACCCACAGCCTACCTGATCTGATTTATAAGGCAAGAGGCCTTGGAACTTCTAGGGAGCCCTTAAAGTTCCTTAGGTGGACTTTTATTGTTTGCATCTAAAAGCATCTAAATTGCTGCTAAGTTAATTCTGCAGGAATCGAGCACAAAGGATTTCATTCACTATCCAAATTTAGATGTTGACTCTAGCCTTTTATTCATTCTAGACTGACAGAAGTTGACCAAAATGAACATCTATGAAACCCTCAATCATGTTCCCTAGTGTTCTCAACATTTATAACCACAACGTGATCACTAAAACTAAAGAAGTAACTCTAGTAGAACCCAACTTAATTATTACTATATAGCTTATTTGAATTTAATTAGTTTCTCCACCAAAGTCCATTTTTCTTTCCTTCTCAAGAACCCCTGGAGATCCTACATTGCACTTTGTCATACATTTGCCTTAATATTCACCAATTTCTGCCAGATAATCAGTTCCTTTTTAATAGCTTGGGACTTTGGGAGAGAACAGATAAGGCTTCAGCCCTCCTCAGCTGCCGCTTCCTGAGCAGATGGGTGTCACTATTTTGGGGAAATAATCGTGGTTGTGAATTCCTTAATGTCTTTCATTTCTTTGGTGGTTAAACATTTTCAGGAATTCATTAGATTTTCGTTCTACCAAATTCACTTTGAACAGCTCTAAACACTCAGAAAAAAATGGCATTTTGTGTGAATGATACACAATCTAGATGACATAGTCCTAAGAACAATGAAGGACTGGGCCATTCATTACTCTCATAAAATAGCAGAGGAAGTGTACCTGTGAAGAGAAGATGCTTGTCTGAGCTCAGTATTTGGATATTTGTCTGTTGATGGTCATCTTGTCAGGTAAGTCCTGAGGGGACACCATAACATCAAATATTTGAGACAGTTTGATTGCCTGCCTGTGCATCTGTGTGATCTCTCACTGTTTACTTAAATTTACAAGGACTCCATAGTGTGGCTCATATGTAATGACCTCATCTAATCCTAAACACAGCAGAAAAGGTCTTGTGTCTAAATGGACTAGTCGGAATAGAATATATTTATAATTTCTAACCTCAATATATCACCAATGGAATAAAATTTCAGCACATAAAGACTTGACAGATACTTTCAACCCATTTCAAAAATATGACTATCGACTTCATAGCAGGTTGGCAAATGAGGGTCCTTTCCTCCCAGCTCACTCATTACCTAGCCCATTATTTTAATCATTAGTAATAGGCCTGACATAATTATTTGGGGAAGAAAGGTGAGTTCTAAATCGAAATGGGATCACTTTCACTTCATTCTGAACAAAATGTGTATGAAAACCTCTGGCTTTTCTGGGGCCATTAGACCTTTTGATGGAGACTGTTACATAGACGAAATTTCTTCCATATAGGCTCTCCAACATTTGTCATATTTTGAGTCTCCTGCAATATTTTCTTTAGTGAATATTTACTGTAAGAGTCATTCCTAGATTATTGAAATAAATGTAGAGTTAACTCATTATCATTTTTGCAAAAAGCAAGGAATTAGTGAAATACACAGCAATGTAGAATGATTGAATTAGTCAGATAACATTTAATGGTCTATTTTCATAGAAACAACTGCCAGACTCTGAAGCTCTGAAAGTACTGCAGTAACTAAAATTACAATTTATTCAGAAATAACAAAAAATATACGAACTTTGGTCTTGAATTCCTTTCTGCCAATGATGGTTTGTCAGGCTGTTCCCATTGATTAAATGTAGTAGCAGAGTTGGAGCATTTAATCAATCAAAAAAGCCAGTTTAATGCATTATATCACTCCAAAGCTTGAGCGATTATTGTAGTTGTACTCTAGGCCAGAAAGTAAAGATCCCAATAACACAACAACAACAACAACAACAATAACAACAACAACAACAACAAACAGCAGAAAGAATGGAAGCAGGCAATCTCAGGAGGTAGGAGGTGGGGGAACCCTCCAGAATGCACCAGAGACCTGGGAGGTGAGAGACTTTCAGAACTCAAAGGGAGGGAGGGACCTTAGATGAAATGCGAGGATAGGGAACTTATAGAGCCCACCTCAAGCAGGAAGACAGGGCATCAAATGAGGGAGGGGGATCCATTCCACAGTCCAAACTCGGACCCATAATTGTTCCTGTCTGAAAGAATTACAGGGATGGAAATGGAGAGGAGCTGAGGAAAAGAAGGTCCAGCAACAGGCCCAAAGTGGGGTCAAGCTCAAGGGGACGCCCCATGACCTGACACTATTACTGAAGCTATGGAGCACTCACAAAAAGGGACTGAGCATGACTGCACTCTGGAAGAGCCAACAAGCAGCCGAAAGAGTCAGGTGCAGACATTTGCACCCAACCAATGGACAAAAGCAGCTGATTCCTGTTGTTGAATTAGAGAAAGGCTGAAAGAAGCTGATGAGGAGGGCGACTCTGTAGAAGGACCAGAGTCCTCCCGAGATCTCTCAAACACTGGACCACCAAACAGACAGCATATACCGGCTGATATGAGGCCTCCAACACACATACAACAGAGGACTGCTGGGTCTGTATTTCACCTAACCTTCAAGGGACTGGAGGCCCCAGGGAGTTTAGAGGTCAGGTCAGATGGGGAATGGGGATAGCTACTCGGAGACAGGGGGTGGGGAGGAGGTATGAGATGTGGAACAGTCGGAGGGTGATGCGGGGGGGAATAAAATATGGAGTGTAAATAATAAATAAATTTAAAAACAAACAAACAACAAAAACCAACTACAAAGGAGATTTCCTTCCTCCTTTGTCTTCATTGTTGTGAAACTTGTATATGTAGTTCTATGCCTTATGTGGATTATTTCAGCTACATAGGTATGGAAGAGTAAACAGTCATTTGGAATGTGCAGGGTATATTCACAAAGATGTGACTATGAACAGTGTAGCATAGAAAACAGTAACTGGTTCTTGGATAGTGATGGATTTTTTTTACGAAGTGTTCTACTCTTGTTCTGTTGCTGGGATCAGGCATTTTCACTGAAATGTATTTTGGAAGAAAGAGTTTACAGCTTACAACTCTCAGGTCAAAATCCTCCACCAAGGATATTTAAGGTAGGAGTTCAAGGCAGAATTCATAGACGAATGTCTCTCACTAGGAAGCTCCCTGGCTCATACTCAGTTTTCTTTGAGAGCCCAGACGAATGTGCCTTGGGAAGGTGCCACCCACAGTGGACTCAGCTGTCCCATATCAATCACCAACCAAGACAAACTTTCACAGATATTTCTTCAGGCTAATCTGATGAAGCCTATAGTCAGCTTCATCAGATTATAAACTATAAACTAGTTCAAAGGGCTAGAAGTGATTGCTCAGTGGGTAGAGCACAGAGTGGCCTTCCAGTAGCCTGGGGTTCAATTCCTAGTATCCACAGGACAACAAACAACTCTCTGTAACTCCAAATTCATGGGATACTAGACCCTCTTCTGGCCTCCACAGACCCTGCAAACATGTGATACACAGACATACATATAGGCAGAATATATATATGTGTGTGTGTGTATGTACATATATACACATACATATATATATTCATATATATATATATATATATATAT
>JADRCD010076851.1:0-14135 GCA_019843815.1 Montemys delectorum | reverse complement strand
TTTTAAAGGTCATGTTTTAATTTAACCAGCAACTTTTTGATAAATTGCATTATTTACACTCAGTCACACAGTTACCCCTTCCACTCAGGAAAAAGTGATCTATCTATCAGAAGAAGCAATCAGAGGAAACACTGTCCCTGCTGGTACTGAATGGAAGACATACTGCAGGATGGCCTGAATGTGTATTTGTCTGAAAAAGCTTTTTGTACTAAATAGTTCTCCATTCTATTATTTTCAGCTACTAAAAATATGGATTGCAAATTCGATCATCAATAGGAGGAGAGGACCTCGCCTCGGCCTTGTGAAGGTTCTGTGCCCCAGTGTAGGGGAATGCCAGGGCCAATAAGTGGGAGAGGGTGGGGTGGCAGGCATGGAGAGGGGGGAGGCAAAAGGGGTTTGTTCTTGTTTTTGTTTGTTTTTTGGAGGGGAACCTGGGAAAGGGAAATTTACATGTAAATAAAGAAAATATCTAATAAAAAAAGAAATATATATGGGCATCTAGCTATCATCAGCAGAAAACTTTGAAATAAATCACAGGCAACATAAAAAAAATATACCGTGAACATTTACATTTTCTATATGAGCTAAATTCTAAATCTACATCTCATGTTTTTCTGTTGGGTCTTTTCTATCTATATTTGATTCATTTTTTTTCACACTTTTGCAGTCTGGGATGAGAACCATGTATTTGGTAGTTTTTGACCTATTTGTAAGCTGTGCCATTTCTTTTTAAAAATTTGCTTTTGCTTAGAGGGAATAACCACTTCAGACTGAATGACATGAGAATTGCTTTTGTAACTTGAATCCAAAGAGAGACTTAGCCCTATATTTACCTCTAATCAATTTAAAAGTATTCTTTTTTCAATGAAAATTTAAAAGGATCTTATTTCCAGACACATTGCTCACACTCAAAAGGCTTTGTCAACTGCTTTTCTAAGATGTACCTACTACTGTTCTATCTTGTTCAAGAGTTACTTCTAGCTTTGTTTTTTTAAAAAATAAAACCTTTAAAGATAGTTTCTTCCATGTTTCTATTGTCAGCGGTCTCCAATTATAATGCTGAAATGACTTATAATCACTGAAATTGATTACTTTTAAATGCCTTTATCAGAAGTGTTCAGAAGAGGCATGGCATTGTATCCTTGTAACCACAAAATTCATGATGTTATGGCAGGATTTAATTGTCAGCTTAGGTTACACAGTGGGCTGAGATCAGGTTGGGCTACATAAGAACCTATTACTTTACCTCAGTGGAAATCCAATTTTTGTCATGACTAAAAGATAACGAACTATATTATCTCCACAGTGGTAGTCAATTCTTAATGACTGTTCATTTGCCTGTTATGAGATATATATTAAAATGAAAATATTTGCACTATTTTAACCTTTAATTTCAGTTCTGTAGCTTTGCAAGAATAAATGTAGTATTAAATAGTCTCATCCTTATCATTTCAAATAATCTCTGTTGTCAATATCCGGAGCCTCAACAAACCATCTTCTGTAACCAGGTATGGCTTCAAGAAGTGGGACTGGGACATCAACTTAGCCACAAAACTTTCAATCTATATTCTGTCCTGCCTTCAAGATGCACTGAGACAAAGGTGGTAGAGAAACTGTTAGATTGGCCAAAGATTGCTCCAAGTTGAGAACCATACCATGAGAAGGAGTCCATTCCCAATAGTGCCTGAATGTCCAGGAACTAGAGGCAAGAAATCCCAGACACCCAAAATAGAATCAAGCAAGTCTAGAAAAAAGCAAATGTGGAAGAATCAGATCTAGGGGAGATGGGCGGTGATGAGTTGGAAGAATGGAGGTAGAGGAAACTGTAGGTGTGATATAGTATATGAGAGAAAAATAAAAACAAAAAACAATAAGAACACACACATATACACACAGATTTCTGTGCAAGTTAAGAATCATTAAGCATGCATTTTAACTTGTAGAAATGCCATCATTTGGTTAAAAAGACTAGAAAGAATACTATAACTCGACTTCATAATAATTCTAAGTAAAAGGCAACTGCTTTACAGTAATGGGGTGTTGTATTATAAATCCATTGTGAATGGTATTATATGACTGACTCTGTACAAGACATTAAAAGTAAATGACTTAGAGCAAATGGCAGAAATAAAAACAGAAGCTATGGTGGAAACAATTTTATATTTAAATAGTGTTATTGGTGAACTTTAAGTTTTCATATTTTTTTTATGGTCTGAAGTAGAGTGCTCCCTTGTTTTCCAAATGTTAGAATAAACTTTAGAATATTTTAAAAATCAAGACAAACTAGCATGGTCTTGAGGTGGACTTTAGATGCAATCAACAACATAGTAATGTGGAAATATAGTGCTGTGGAACATAGAAACCTCTGTATTGTTCAAATGTAAATACGTAATCATACACGAATATAACAATGGTTATGTGCTCAAGGGCTCTAAGGTAAACATAAATTTCTGTTCTATAACACAAATTTCTATATGCCACATGAATGGTATATGTTAACAAAAGTAAGATAACAAATAGAAATTCTATGATATTCCACCTTCTTTAAGGTGTACATACTTTCATGAGGGTGAATGTAAAATGCAAGCTACCAAAAAAGAATCTATATGTATATAAATGAATTCATTATTACAATGTATGTTTATGTTTAGTTAAAAACACATATTTTTAAATATAAGAGTTGTAACTCTATGGTTAAATTCTAAGATAATAAGACAACAAACTTTTAAATGATTAAGAGGTAATTTTACAAATAGCAATAAACAAAGATTTTAATACACCAGAAATACCAAGAGCTCATGTCTCAGGTTTCATTTATTTAATTAGAAAATGGCTACATATACTTAAGAACAAAATTTGGAATACTAACCATCAGAGAAAGTATTTTGGGTGGAATGGAAGTTAAATTACTGAGATAACCTTTTCAATTTCTGTACCTGTTTTACTATGTATGCATAATTTTGTATTCTCTATCAAAATCATTTTTGGCTTTCATTTGGTAATAAATTTGGCTTCTTTCCATGATCATACTCAAATCAGAAAAAAAGGTGCTTTCAAGTAAAAGGAATATAAATTCATGAAAAAAATGTGTGTAAGGGATGGCAGGTTTTAAAGTGACATCAGTTCTTCTAATCAGTATAATGAAAACGTGGGGGAAAGCAAAATTATAACGACTTCCACAAACCCTTTTGTTATGATACACAAGCTTGTATAGTCAGCTATTCAGAAGGCATTAGAGAATCTGTCCGGCTCAGAATCAGATCAGTTGTGCTTGAGAACTACCAAAGCACATAATAACAAATACATAATTGCTGAGCTGTGCAGAAGATTTTTGATGTATTTATTAGTTTGAGTACATGAATCTCAATTAAAACCTTGCATAAGATTACTTACATTCTGTAAACACTGATGGGTGATAATTACTTCCACCACAATTTTTTATTAGAGCAGTATGTGTCTGATATCTTCATATAGTACATATAGTGATATGGAAATTTCAAGATCTATTCAAACTTCTATTTGGAAGAATGTCTATGGAACTGAGACATCTATATAGAGCACATGTCACAAAATTGCTAGTCTAGATATGGACAACATTTTGTTAGGGCTACATGAGTGAAATTTTGGCATTTTTTAAAGAATTTATTTTGTAAATACAAACTAACATTTGTGAGATTTCTGCACCCCTACTCTGATACAACTCTTAAGATTTCTAAGATAACAGTGTTAAGCTACCATCTACATGGAAGATATCCTTATGGCATGTAATATTTGTCTTTCCAGATCTGGGTTACTTCATTAAGGACAACTGTTTCTAGCTCTATCCATTTACTGCAAATTTCATTTTTCATAATAGCTGAATAGTATACCATTGTGAAAATGTACCACATTTTCATTTTCCATTCATTAGTTGATGGGCATCTAGGCTGTTTTAAATTTCTGGATATTGTGAATAAAGCAGCAATAAAGATGGATAAGCAGGTATTTCTACAGTAAGGTGTAGGGTCCTTTGGATATGTGGCAAAGAGTGGTAGAGCTGGATCTCGGAGTAGATTGATTTCTAGCTTTTCTTTTTTTTAACATTTTATTTTATTTTTTTAAAACCAAACCCAGATATTATTGTGGATGCCAGCAAGTGCTGGCTGACAGGAGCCTGATATAGCTGTCTGCTGAGAGGCTCTGCCAGTGCCCGACTAATACAGAAGTAGAGGCTCAGAACCATCCGTTGAACTGAGTACAGGGTCCCCAATGAACGAGATAGAGAAAGGACCCAAGCAGCTGAAGAGTTTGCAGCCCCTTAGGATGAACAACAATATGAACTAATTAGTACCCTCAGAGTTCCCAGGGACTAAACCACCAACCAAGGATTACACATGGTGGGACTGCATATGTTCCAGCATATGTAGCAGAGGATGACCTTATCTGGCATCACTGGGAGGGGAGCCCCTTGTTCCTGTGGAAGCTCAATAACCCAGGGTAGGGGAATGCTAGGACACTGAGGCAGGAATGGGTTGATGTCAGTGAGGGAGCACCCTCATAGAGGCAGGGGAAGGGGGAGGAGATAGCGGTCTTATGGAGGGGAAACTGGGAAGAAGTATACCATTTAAAATGTAAATAATTAAAATAACCAATAAAATGCAAAAAAAAATGTTTCTTTGCCATTTGTGTTTTATCTTTTGAGAACTATTTTTTAGTACTGTACTATGGGGAAAGTGGACTGTGCCACCAGAAAGAAAAATTAGTAAGGTTTAGAAGGCTCAAACCCCAGGGAATCTCAGAATTGAGTACTGTAGGTATGGGGCCAGCTCCCTGCCAAACTAACTGATCTGGAACATGTAACTTTGACACCACACTAAGAAGACCACAAGAGTTGGTCACATAGCATAAAATCCTGGAGTTATCTATGCTAATGCTGCATCTAGATAAGCTCCAAGTATTTAGTAAATGAGCTTCCCTTCCTGGGCATTCCTTCCTACAAAAAGGAATGGTTCACCCTGAGTAAGGTGTATGCATTCACATGCACCATCAAATAAAGCAGTCTATACAAGCAAGGTTCTTCTCCTTCATCAAAAATCAATACAGGATGGGGCACTGGGAGGCCTTTGGTCATAAAGATCTTTGCCTAAATCTCCTGGAGAAGGTATTTTCTCTTCTAGCCCCTCAAATTCTTGGCACTCACTCAGAACCAAACCAGATTCTGCCCCCTGTTCCAGGTTCAGCCATCCATTATCTACCTGGCATGTAGACACCCTGAGGGGAAGCACAGACCCCAGGTCCCAACTCCCAGCAGTACCCACTAGAGGCTAGGAATCACAGCATCTGTCATGGATCTTGCTATTCCTCACATGGATTGGAACCCATACTGTAGAATATTCTGCCTCTCCTGAGCTACTTGCCATTGTCAATGGGACTTGAGCACCCCATCTGTGACATAGATAGGCAACCCAGTGCTATACCTCATTTTAAAATCAATTGTATTCTTCATACTCATTTTTAAATTCATTATATGTTATAGATACAAACCCCCTGTCAGATGTTTTTCCTGTGCTTTGTCTTTTTCTCCTCCATCCCCCTTTTTTTCTATTTTGTTTTTTGTTTGGTTTTGCTTTGCTTTGTTTCTTTCTCTACCTAGGTAGTGTGTCTTTTGTTATTACACACCACCATCACCTTCAGCTACTTTGAAGTGTGTTTATACATTTCCTATGACTCTTGTGAGTTATAGTCAGACTCCACAATTGGGACATATTCTGGCTTTCCTCTTTGCTAATATTTTTGTTTTTCTTATATGCTAATTTTATAACATTTACAGAAATATTTCCTGTACTTCACACTCTTTTCTATTTTCTACCTCAGTAGTGAAGAGAGGTAAAGCCATATTCAAGATATATAATGTGAGAAAAATATCTAATTTTTTAAAATAGAAACTATTCCCAGGTTTTTTGCCTATGGCAGATATATTGCTAGTTTTCTATGGGCTTGTAGGAAGAAAGTTTTCTGTATGTACTGTGTGATTACAGTACAACGAACAAGTTTTTATAAACATTGTAAAAATTACTACTGTGTTATTTACAGTATCCACAAAAGGTAGGAGTGATGTTTATTCTTGATTATTGACTTGATTCCATTTAGAATTACCATGGGAACAAACCTTTGAGCATATCTGGGAAGGACTATATCTAGATTAGGTTAATTGAGGTGGCAGAGCCATCCTAATTGTGGGTAGCACTACTACACAGGTGGACATCCTAGATTTGGGAAAAAGAAGATGAGCTAACCACCAGCATTCCTCTTTTGCTGCTTCTTGAATGTAGATGCAATACAATAAGTTTAACTCTGCTCCTGCCATGATAACTTCCCTATCATTATGGACTGTTTCCTCCAATTGTGAATGGAAATAAACCTTTCCCTCTTTAAATTGTTTTTGCAGGTATTTTGTTATGGCAAGAAGAATAGTAATTATGTAGTATGTATTCTATTTCTGTTAAAGAAAAATGAGGCTTTAGTATATTGAGTAACAAGTTAATGGTTGTGAAGTTTGTCACTAGATTTAGAAACTTTTGACTTCAAATCTCATGTTCTCAATAACTTGTCTTACCATGACATGTTACAGTTATGACCATGTCCAGTGTCATATTATTACCAACAACTATTGTTGACAACTTTGAGCCTTTATTCTTAGAATCTCTCTGAACTTTGTGTACAACAAACCACTTTTTCTTAGAAGTAATTGCCAAAGGAATGGATAGTTACTTTCATTCCCTGACAAGTCTCTTAATTTATATTAGAAAATTGAGTTCCAAAAGGGAAAAATGCACTCTAGGTTATCATCATGGAAACAGCATTTGAAACAAGAACAGAATTTGGAAATTCCAATTTAAGAGCTTCAGGCTCTTATCCCAGGATATCGACTGACATCTATTCTCCAGCAAGGGCAGGATGTCAGAAATTTGAAACACTTTGTTCCCTTCTGACAATTGATCTGCTCAGAGGCAAGTCTCAGGGCACTGAGAACTCAAGCATTTCTGGAAGACTCAGTAAACACTCCTCCAATATTTTCACATGATACACTGAGTCATATATCTTAGATGTCTTGAGGGTCATTCGGAATTTCAGAGAAGGATCAGTGTCAAATTCAGTTTGATTTCCCATCTCCCAACTAAGTTAAATTGTGTTGACTGTTAAAGATCAAAGACGAAGTTGACTCACAAAGAATAGAGAAAGCTATATAAAAAGACAGTGCTAAAAGTAGATGAGATAGGAAGAAACAGGAGAGAAAACAAATGAAAATAAAGATAAAATTATAAACAAATGTGATGTTTATAAGGAGAATGAGGCTCTGAAAAATCTCTTATCACCATCCTTGACCTCAAGCTTAGTTATTTTTGACCTCAAATAGCTCACCTCAGCAGGAGGTTGTGGCTTTCTCAGTGCTCCTTGGTGTAAACTCTCCCTTCTCTTCCCTTAATTACTAGATATGCATCTAGTAATTAGATTGCACCTTTTCCTTCTTAGCCATTCTCCACTTTGCTAGGTCACTATTTGAAGTTCCGAAGTGTACTAAGTACCCTTGAAGGCACTTTAAATGCCTATTGTCTATTGTGGTTAACTATGGCAAAGTCCCCTCTTCTGATGATCTTGTGTGACCATCCTCCTCAGAGATGAAAGCAGGCTTTGGATAAAAGGTTTCTGGTTTAGAGGAGCACTCATTTTTTTTTTCAAACTCTAGGTTTCTAAAACACGATGTGTTACAGAAAATCAGGATATTGGATATCTTTACAGAACGTAGTTTTTGCAATTCAATTTCAGTTCATATTTTGCATGTATTAAATACTTCATCCTGCTAAGAAAGCAACAAAAAATTGTTTTTCTCTCACATTTCATTGTGCTAACAGCACAGGAATATTGAATGAAAGAATTAAAAAATCCTATATTATGTTTAAAAGCATTCAACAGAACATCATATTCTGTACAATTTAAATAGCCTAATAGAACAAATAGAGATTAATTAAAGGAAAACAGTGAGCTGAAAACTGCAAACAATGACTGTAAAGGGTCCTTAATTATATCTTTACTTAACTTGTTCTATTTTAAAGCTTCAATACTATTACTGGAACTATGTAACATCAAAAATTTATATCTGCTTTGGCAAGTAACATTATTAGTTAATGTTTTCAATAGTTTATTTATTATCACTTTACATCCCTATTGGAGTCCCCCTTCCTCCTTTCTTCCTAGTCCTGCCTTTACAAATCCCTTTCCCAATTACCTCATCCCCCTTCTCCTCAGAGAAAGTGGAGGCCCCTTGGGAATCACCCCACTCTGAGACATCTAGACCCAGCAGGAATAGTTTTAAAATTAACGTTTATGTTCTTCTATTTATGAAGTACATTCTCTCTCTCTCTCTCTCTCTCTCTCTCTCTCTCTCTCTCTCTCTTTCACACACACACACACACACACACACACACACACACAC
Organism: Montemys delectorum; assembly: GCA_019843815.1. Lineage (NCBI taxonomy): Eukaryota > Metazoa > Chordata > Mammalia > Rodentia > Muridae > Montemys > Montemys delectorum. Next base: position 5,662 of record JADRCD010076851.1, on the reverse strand, counting down.
ACACACACACACACACGGAAAACACTATTTTGTATTTTAGTCTTGCCAAGAGGTGCTTCACTGGGAGAGCTCTAAAAAATCCACTCAAATCAATAGTATGATCTTCAGTTGCAATGTCAGACTTAATCTAATTTCTACATTGTCGTAGAAGTTCCTCTTGATTTTATACATAAATGTGCTTGTGTGTATAATATTAGCACAATCAATATGTAATATATTAATATTTGTACATATTAATATTTTAGTTCAGTCTATAGATTGGAAAGTCACATATACTTTTAAACCATTCCCTTTAAAAATTTTTCTTTGACTCATTGTCTTCTGCGTGGTGCTAGAGCTGGAGCTGAGAGAGCTTCCATTGGATTCACAGGCTGCAGGCAGAGAAAGGGACTAGACCTCACATGGATTTTTGAAACCTCAGTGTACACACAAATGACACACCTATTCCAACAAGGTCATACTTCCTAATTCTTCCTAAATAGTTCACCAGCTGGGAAACAAACATTTATACCTAAGACCCATAAGAGTATTATTATTCTCATTCAAACCAACACTATATGTTTCTTAGAGTAAAGGCTAATTTTTCCAGAATCACATTGCTTGAAAATATTTTTTAATATGATAATAGAGGGAAAATGAAGTGGCACACACTAAGGTCCATGTGAAAATTCTTATGTACATGAACATTTGTTTTAATGTTAGTTAAAATATAATTTCCTCACCTCCTTTCCTTTTCTCCCTCTAAACTCTTTCACATTCTTCTCCTTCATCCCATCCTATCCTCCTCCTTAATCACAAAGTTTCTAAAAAGGAAGCAAAACCTACAAAATGTTTTCTAGTTAAAGCCACTTAAGTCTAAATTTGTGGAAGCATAAGAAACTGTACTATATGACCCTTATTTCAGTGGGTTAGCTTTTGAGCACATCTGCAGTTGTGTAACGATACTCCCTTATTTACTGGTGCTGGAACTCTGTGACCTGACCTGTGTACCAAGTAAACAAACTGGTCTTTTTCTGCTCCAGATGTAGTAATTGGTTTAGCTTCCTGTGCATGGGTTACTGACTCACTTTCGTTTTTACAGAACCTCATAGAGTTGAAAAAAATTAAAGAGTGGTACTTCTTCTTCCAAGGATATAACTGTTCTGAAAATTATTATAGAGGTAGCACACAAAAATAATTGATAGTAAAAGTATAAAATCCAATGTAAAGCTCCATGATGTCAGAATGACTACACTAACTGTATAGAAAATAATTAAGATGTATGGAGTTTGGGTTTAGCTAACTTACATCATGATATTTTCATTTGCAAGATTGTTATAATAAAATTTTAATTAAAGGAAGATTCTACTATGTATAGCACAATTTTTAAATTTATTTATTTATTTTATTGGATATTTCATTTATTTACATTTCAAATGTTATCCCCTTTCTGGGTTTCCCATCCAGAAAGCCCCTATCCCATCCCCCTCCTCCTGCTTCTATGAGGGTGCTCCCCCACCCACCTATCCATTCTTTCCTCTCAGCCCTGGCATTCCCCTACACTGGGGCATCCAGCCTTCACAAGACCAAGGACCTTACCTCCCATTGATGACCAACTAGGCCATCCTTTGCTACAAATATGGCTGGAGCCGTGGGTTGCTCCGTGTGTATTCTTTGGTTACCTGGGAGCTCTGGGGGGGGGTTCTAGTTGGTTGATATTGTTGTTCTTCCTATGGGGTTGCAAACTCTTTCAGCTCCTTCAGTCCTTTCTCTAACTCCTCCATTGAGGACTCTGGGCTCAACGCAACGGTTAGCTGTGAGTATCAGCCTCTATCCTTGTCAAGCTCTGGCAGAGCATCTCAAGAGACAGCTATACAAAACAAAATACTCATGGGAGGAAATAAGGAAACAAATTGTGGAGTAGAGACTGAATGAAAGACTACACCTGAAGATACATCCCATATACAGACACCAAACCTGGACACTATTGTGGATGCTAAGAAGTGCTTGCTAACAGGAGCTTTTTCCCCCTTCTAAGAAACATCCACACTTTAATCTTCCTTCTTCTTGAGGTTCATGTGGTCTGTGGATTTTATCTTGGTTATTCCAAGCTTTTGGGCTAATATCCACTTATCAGTAAGTGCATATCATGTGTTTTCTTTTGAGATTGGGTTACCTCACTCAGGATGATATTTTGTAGTTCCATCCATCTGCCTGAGAATTTCATAAATTCATTGTTTTTAATAGCTGAGTAGTACTCCATTGTGTAAATTTACAGCTTTTCTGTATCCATTCCTCTGTTGAGGGACATCTGGGTTGTTTCCAGTTTCTGGATATTATAAATACGGCTGCTATGAACATGGCGGAGCATGTGTCCTTATTACATGTTGGAGCATCTTCTGGGTATATGCCCAGGAGTGGTATAACTGGGTCCTCTAATAGTACTATGTCCAATTTCCAGAGGAACCACCAAACTAATTTCCAGAGTGGTTGTACCAGCTTGCAATCCCACCAGCAATGGAGGAGTTTTCCTCTTTCTTCACATCCTCACCAGTATGTGCTGTCACCTGAGTTTTTCATCCTAGCCAATCTGACTGGTGTGAGGTGGAATCTCAGAGTTGTTTTGATTTGCATTTCCCTGATGACTAAGGATGTTGAACATTTCTTTAGGTGTTTCTTGACCATTTTATCATATTATCCCTCCTTCACTTTTACAGCACAGTGATACATAATTATCAATTATATTTTCCTTTTAACATTTTGTTCATTTAATATCACTTCTTGCCTATTCTGCAGAGGCTGTGAAGTTGATTCAATCAGTACAATGTTTATTATACAAGCATGTAGTCCTGTATTCAGATCTGCTTCCATGCTAACAAAACAAAACAAGAACAAGAACAACTGCTACATCAAATACAGTATGCTGGCACTCATGTGTAATTTCAGCTTTGAGGAGGCAGAGACAGGTACTTCAGGTTTCTAGGTGCTAGCTGACCAGACTTTTGTTAAAATAGTAAGCTCTAAGTTGAGTAAGAGACTCTAGACATCAAAAGAGAAAAATACTTGACGTTGACTACTGAGTTCTCCAAGTATGAACTGTGTACAAAGATATTTAATATGTTCATGTGTGCATGCACATGTATATAAATTTTTTTGTTTCATTTTGCCAAATAGTTTTTAGTTTCGTGAATCTATCTTTTGTTGGAAGCCTGCACCAGGGCCCATAGTCAGGAAGAATAGTTATGGAAATTGTTTCCCAACAAAATGCATAGCACCTTGCAGGCTGACTAGCAGACTTCTTCTAACTCTCTGCAGCCTAGTTTTAAGAAATAAGTAAATTTGCAAATACCTATTTAAACTAAACTTCATAATATTCTGCAGCCTCGTTTTAAGAAATAAGTAAATTTGCAAATATCTATTTAAACTAAACTACACAATATTCAATAATAATTGTCTCAAAAGAAAATAAATAACAAATTTAAAAATATTGGAAAGAAATTAGCATAAAACCACAAAACCTGACAAAATTTATGATATGCTACTAAACAAGTATTAAAGGGAAGGTATTTGGGAGTAAATGTATTCACAAAAAATGAAGGATTAAAATAATTTTATATTTAAAATTTTAGCTTAAGAACTGATTTAAAACCAAAAATTCATATTTATTAAATAATTAATATGAAGCATGTGATTATAGTAAAGAGGGAGGGTATTTTAAGTTCTGTAGCAAATATGAAGTTTTGCAGGATAACTTAGGGACAGAATGTGAAAAACTTGTATTTAGTTCAATCTTGAACAATTAATGAAAAATAATAAACTAAACTAATGAAAAAGTGTAAACTTTTGATAAGTAAAATAAAAATGTCCAAGTATACTCCAAATGGAAGAGTAAATATCATACACGAACATAACATTTCATTCTAAATTTCACTACTGATGAATAAAGTGTGAAATGGCTTTCTTCATTTATGTGCTACATATTTCTAGAAGAAATTCTAAAATAGAGGCTTTTTTGCTTGAATGTTAAAATCTGTGCTGCAGAAGAAAACTTTGGAGTTCTCTGTAAAATTTCATTTTTCTATGAGTAATAAAACTAAAATATATTCATTTCGATGATCCCTGATTGGGCACAAGCTCTGTGTGGAATAATTTACAGCTAAAATATATAGTCTTGAATATAATTTATGTACTAGTTTAGTTAATTTTAGGCCCTGAACTTGTGAAACAAAACATAAAAAGGATATTGGATGCCTCTGTTTACATTCATTCTGTAGAAAATGTTTAAAAAGTAACAGTAACCTTTTTCATAGTGAAGTATACTCACTCATAAGGGAAAATATAACACATAAGAATGTTAGTCTTGACTTGGCAACAGAAGACTGACATATTCAGTATCTTGAACAGCTTAAACCTATAATTTTATGGACAGAACATGATGATTTATAATACTTAATGTCTTAAGAGCAAATGGCTTTTTAGAAGAACTGCCAAGAACTTGGCTCTTTTCCAGTTTCCAAAGATCTGCATTTGTAGGATAAAGAAACCAATGGTATATCATTAGGCTCAGTTAAAACCCACATTTAAATGTTGGAATAGAATTGTAGAATATTTTTTGGAGCTAAATGAAAGAAGAGAATAGAATTGCAATCTATCTCTGACATCTTTCAAATTGAAACATCCAACCTACCAGCTGTTGAGTGTAATGTGCTTGTCAACTTCACATCTAATGGCCCACTGATGATAGTGTTTATTGAGACATCTCTCCATTATTTCTGGGTCCCCATTTCATCTTAATATCACAATCCATCTGAAAGAGCCATCAAATATTGCCACTGTTACTAGCAGGCTATAATTGTAGGTTAGTATTTTCTAATTTTAAATACATAGTGAGTTAGAAAGAAAACCATCCATGTAGCTGTCTATTGAAAATTCAGATATAGATATTATGGTCAAAAAAGGTACATTTTTAGAGCACAAATGTCAAATGAGTATTATTTATTTTGCAAAACAGAAATATAAATAATCAGAGTTGATTTGTTTAACTGTCATTATGTATGCCATGTACAAAGGAACTAGAAGAAAAATGATGACTCTGTAGAAATATGGTTTGATATGGTTTAAAAAAATAGTTCCAAGAGTTCAATAAGAGTCTTGCAATAGTTGTTAAGATGTGATAATGACTTAAAGTCAAATGATACAATGTCAGGATACATTGTAAATCTATGCAGTGTAATGAAGATGAAATGAAAGATAACGATGAAACCAGCATGGGAATTCTTGTCTTTTACCATGACTGGTAATATAGATACAGAAACAGTTTCTTTTAACCGAAAGAACACTTTATGTCATCTTGTTAAATCTGAGTCTGTGAAAATCTGAGAGAAAAATGCATACAAATGATAGGGAATTATTTATATGAGGCTGAGGACTAGAAACATGTTTTAGGATTTCAGACTAAGAATTTGAAGGGATCAGAATATATTTGATAATAAAAACTGTAGGCTTAATAATACCATCCAGGAAGCATATGAATACTGCAGACCTCTAAGGAATAACACAATTATGAATAATGCATATTAGTGTTATTAAGACAGTATGATGTTAAAGAAATCAAAAAACAAGAATGAGTACCCAATCAATTAACTAAAGTGTTGCTGAGTACTAGAAGGCCATGAAAACCAAT
>JADRCD010076849.1:5239-19674 GCA_019843815.1 Montemys delectorum | reverse complement strand
TTGTATAAGCTTTTGAAACCTCAAAGCCCACCCCCACCCCCAGTAATACACTTCCTCCAACAAGGCTACACCTCCTAATCCTTCTAATTTTTTCAAATAATGTCATTCCTTAGTGACTAAGCATTCAAAAATATGAGCCTGTGGGGCCATTCTCAATCAAACTACCACATACTTCAAGTCTTTACACGCATATGCACATTTTATGTGCATAAACACACAAACGTGCACAACATGTACTACTCCCCCTCAGAAACTTATTACTGAAAAGAGGGATATTCATCACTTAGGCAATATTTTAAAAGAAAACAGTAGCTTATATCAAATATAAAAAAATTATTACTAGGATTGTATACTTCTGCAAACCATTTGACAACTTCACATTTTTAAATGCTCATAGCCTTTATGAAACTAGCAATAGACTCATTCAAGCAAATGTACAGAGCTATGTGCAGTGCTATGCAATAAAATATCCATTAAAATATAAAAATATCACACATGATCCACTGCTGGTCACCAGAGGGTTACTTCAAAATGTATTAGAATTATACATAGCTGTTGAGAACAAGGTAAGCCATGAATATTTGCATGGAAAGTCCGCTGAGGTAGGGTTAGTAAGGAAGATAAATTGAATAGTATGTGGATAATAATTTTTATCTCTGTAAGGTATAATGTTTATGAATATGTAATTCTTATGTAACAAATATTATCATCTATATATAGTGATTGACACTATCCTGGACTGAAATATTACCAATCCAATGATGCTCATTTTTCTTTTTTTTTTCTTTTTCTTTTTTATTAGATATTTTCTTTATTTACATGTAAATTTCTCCTTTCCCAGTTTCCCCTCCAAAAAACAAACAAACAAACAAACAAACAAACAAAAACAACAAGAACAAACCCCCTTTTGCCTCCCCCCTCCCCATGCCTGCCACCCCATCCTCTCCCACTTATTGGCCCTGGCATTCCCCTACACTGGGGCACAAAACCTTCCCAAGGCTGAGGTCCATTCTTCCTATTGATGATCAAATTTGCAATCCTCTACTATACACATGCTGCCAAAACAATCAGTCCCACCATGTATAGATGCTCATTTTTCTAATATTTGAATTTTATAATCAACTTGCTTTTATGGTTTAGGAAAAACACTCTAGAAATAAAGTTTTATTAAAACAATTTTCCTTTTAGGCCTGAAGAGATGGTTTAGTGTTTAAGAGCACTGTACTGCTCTTTCAGGAGACCTGAGTTTGGTTCCCAGCACCTACATTGGGTGGCTTTCAACCATCTGTAACTAAAGTTCTAGAGGATATGATGCCCTCTCCTCCTGGTTTCTGTGGGCACTGCATTTATGTCCATAAGACACACACACACACACACACACACACACACACACACACACACACACACACTTTAAAAAATAGATAAAATCTAAAGAAAAGTAATTTTTCTCTTAACTCACTCAACATAATCAACCTTATTCCTTCTAGTTTTATGGAGTATATTGTGTTATATTTGAGGAGGTGTGAGCTACAAATCATAGAAGACAGAGATTGATAGCATTTTCCCTCAATTTTTGCTATCCTATTGATCAAGAATATTAACAGGACCAGTAGCATCCAAAAAAACCTGACATTTATATGTGAGGACCCATAAAAGAAAAAAAAATAAAGAAGTTACCTGCTGAATTATGTTGGTGATAATGAATGAGTTTCGGAATGGAATCAAAGCAGTAGTTTTCAGCCAGGTATAATTTATTTTCAGCATTGGTATGCACGTGGTAATGTTTGACAGTTCCTTTTTTATCACTAGTAAGGAAGAAAGACAGTGTTAGGATGTTTTAAACACACAACAAAATGTCAATGAAATAATGAGTGGATAATTATTTTGAATCTATTTACAAATTGGGGAATAGGAAGAGAGGGATGGTTACCCAAACTTGGCATCTGGTATTTCTCTGGAAGCATCCATGACAATCAGTAATTATGGAAGAGCAACCCTCTTTGAATTAAGTGTGTCCGTTGTGCATATACAAAATTCATGAACAATAAATTTCAACTCTAGGTGCTAGCAAAATGTTCCTAGCATGTGCCAGTAAATATTCCTGCAGTCCACTATGACAGTATGAGTTCAATTCCTATGATCTACATGCTGGTAAAAGAGGACTTCCACAAATTGTTTTCTGACTTCCACACATGACTACCCTCCCAGCACAGTTAATTAATAACCATAATCATTACTTTGGGAAAAATTAATTTCATGTAATGTTCCTCTGTTAGAATACATAAAAAAGAGAATCTATAGAATCTGTCTGATGGCTACGAGCCTTGAAATTCTTTAGGATCATGTGAGAACATAAATTCTCCTTTAAAATAATAATTGGGAGAAAATTGTGTAAGCAAAAATGATTGGGTTGTGTGTATTCTTACCTTAGAGTTCCTTTGGGAATGGAGCATGCAGGAAGAAAACCATCGGGATCATACCATACTTAAATATCTAGAACTCCCCATTCCAAGCAGCAGCAATACTAGTTGTTATCATCAGTTTAGCAGGCATTTTCTATGTGTCAGACCATGCTATGATCCAATGAGTGCATTACATATACTTTCCACATAAAACATTTTCTTCTGGGTCAGGCAGTAGTAGTGTTCACCTTTAATCCCAGCACTTGGGAGGCAGAGACAGGTTGAAGCCTACCCTGGTCTACAGAATGAGTAGATAGGACAGCTAGGAGTACTCAGAGAAATCCCATCTCAACACACAAACAAACAAACAAAGAAACAAACAAACCTCCTCTCCCCCAAAAAGCACATTTCTTTTCCTCCAGTTCTACAATATTGTGATGAACTCATGCACACTGATTGAGGTTAATCAGTAATAACAAACTTGCCTTAGATTTTAGAGTCCAGTTCTCCCACTCACTGACTTTCTCCACCAGTTTTTATAAAGATTGGATAAGGTTGTGGTGTGTGTGAGTGTGTGTGTGTGTTTATGAGTGCAAACACACATACACACACCACTTACCTATAAGAACAATGCCATAGGAGAAGAAAGAGTACTTTCCTGTGTTGCAAATGGCTAATCTGCAGGTGATATCAGTGTGAGTTGATGACATTTCATAAAAGGGTTTTGCTTTCCCAATCCCAATGGACATAGCTATAAGGAGGGGGATATGGGAGAATTGTAAGAATCAGAGGATCAGGGAGTTTGCTGTGAGATTGTGTCTCCTGATAAGATCAGAAGTTACTCATGAAATCTCATAAACATGACTGCTCAAGTGTGAGCTGGGCAAGAATGGCACCAGTGAACATGCCAGACTGGATGGGGAAAAGCCCATGAGGTTTCAGCCCTACACAAAGAACTCCAGGTAACTGAGGAAAGCTGGGAGGAAGAAACCTGGTCCTCCCCCAGGAAGAGCACACCAATTGGTTGTCCAATGCCAAACATTTGGCCCTGGAAACATACATACAAGTAACATTATATGGGCTGTATGGCCTGGTTTTGTGTGTCAACTTAACACAAACTAGAGTCATTAGAGAGGACAGAGCTTCTGTTGGGCAAATGCCTCCATGGGATCCAGCTGTAAGACATTGTCTCAATTACTGATCAATGGGGGAGGGCCCACTGTGAGTGGTGCCATCTCTGCGGTGGTGGTCCTGGGTTCTATAAGAAAGCAGGCTGAGCAAACCAGGGGGAGCAAGCCAGTAAGCAGCACCCCTCCATGGCGTCTGCATCAGCTCTTGCCTCCTGGATCCTGCCCTGTTTGAGTTCCTGTCCTGACTTCCTTCAATAATGAACAGTGGTATGGAAGTATAAGACAAATAAACCCTTTTCATCCCCAAGTTGCTTTTTGACCATGGTGTTTTCTTGCAGAAATAGAAACTCTGACCAAGCTCAACAAGTTGTATTTAGGACTATATATGTATACATATATGCGTGCAATAACAATTGCTGAAGAAAGAGATTGGGGACCAGTATATGGGAGGGTTTGGAAGGAAGAAAAGAGAGGGAGAAATGTAATTAAGTTATAACCTCAAAAATATTTTAAAAGGGATATTGATTTAATTTAATTCTTTATCTAATTAATAATTTTCTACTGGATCAACTTCAAAAATAAATCTGGGATGATGAAGTTCAAAGAGGGGAACAACTGACATATCATTTGGCTCTATCCAGAGGACCACAGCTTTTTTGATGCTTAGTCAACAGCATATTCTCTAGTTGTTAGACTTGTTTCAGCCAATGATCATGTGAAATCTAATATACGTGTTTATTAGTGGCATGGATTCTGGTATTGACAAATACCATATGGTCATTCAAGATGCACCCTGTTATTTCAGATTGGAAGTAGGTATTCTATAAAACAAATCTCAAGATAAAATATCTTTATCATCTAATTATTACAAATACATATGTGTGTTCTGTGTGGTGGGGCATACATCTACACAAGTCATTCAGTCTAGTTGTTAAGAAATATTTATTTCAACTGGTTTGTATCAATTCAGTGTCCGTTCAACCCCTGTCCCCCAAACACTGAGGGTTTCAGAGACACACTAGTGTGGATAAAAGAATATGGCTTGGTAATTTGGTTGTTGGTGTCTAGCTTCAGAATGATCACTTATTCTGCCTCATGGGCTAGTCTTTAAGAGCTCTCATTGAACTCCAATCTCCTCATCTGTAAAGGGTCCTATTTACTCTGGAGTGGTGTTATAATGAATCCAAGAGGTATTTGCCCATGGGAAAATAACATAAAAATCTCTGGAAGGTTCATGCATGGGGACATGAAGGCAGAGGCTCAAGAGTTGGAGGCTACATAGGGAGGCTCTGTCTCAAGGAAATCAACTTCTGGAGGGGACTCCTGATGATGCTGGCTTTGGCGAGATGATGATGATGGGAAGTCTTACACACCCAAGGATCAAGCATGCAAGAGTAGACAGAACTACTCTTTCTTACCACAACACCATTAACAATAACTGCTCCTTCATTTGGTGTTACTGTGTGCTAGACAGTGTCCTAATCTAATAAGTGTGTTAAATGATTTCATTTATAGAACAGAAAATCATTTTTAAAAACATAAACCTGAATTTATTCACTAGCTCTGTTAAAACATTAGACAAAACACATCCAAGTACCTAGTAATTATAACACAAGCACTTGCACGGCAATCCAAATTTATTGAACTAAGGATACTAAGTAATACAAAATCGAATCACTTTAATTATGGCTTTTGGTTGACATTTGGCCACATCAAAGCCGTTGCTAAGTTGGTGAATTTAAATACTGTGGCTCTCTTTTAGGATGGACACACAGTCTTAGGACACATACTAGTGATGTGAATGCGGGAAGTAATTTTAATCATGTGCAATTGGTCATAGGCCTAATTTGCGGTAACCATTGCTATTTTATTTAACAACGCATCGTTGCTTTGTATTATTGTATTTCCCTTTTCAATGAGGAAGTTCAGGATCAGAGCAGGTTGAGAAACTTGTTCAACATAATAAAGGCCTGAAATGGGAAGAGAAGTTTGAACTAGAACTCTCACCTGAAAAGGCCCGCAGACAGACAGACAGGCAGTCAGATTAAACATACTCAGAAAACACTGATACCTTGAGTTAACCCCACAGGATGGGTTCTCTGAGAGTTGGGCACTGGGGCAAGCTTCTCCACTCAGCAGGCAGGTTGGGTTGTGAGTTTAGAAGTGCTATCACTATTTTTTTTTCTCTTTCTATGCTTTGGCCGGACTCCAAGGGACCCACACTGTTGTTTCAATAAGTGTTTATGGAGGTGTGTAGTGCTCTCAGCACCCTGACTTTTCTGGAGTGGACAGGAGAAGGTTACTCAGAGCATAGCCATTTGAAAGCAGATGATCTGAAGGCAATGGCTAATGGCCATATTCAACACAAATACTTTGCTCCCAAATTCCAGAGCTCAAGAGTGAGTGGTATCTTGCCTCAGAATATAACTAAGTGATCACCATTTTCCAACAACAGTTACAAGGGGAAAAAGGAAGTAAGTCTACATTGTACTTACTTTACAGCCTTACTAAATAAGGAAACTGTGTACATTCCCATCTGGCTGGAATTTCTAACCATAAATGCTCCTTCTTTTCCCTGAAAAGAAGGGATAATGTTTATTATTTTTGAAAATGACTTTTATTCAGGTAGTAAGCAAAAATATTTTAGATGCACGACAATGTCAGCAAAGGGACAAGTCACCCAACAGTTAGCATAGAAGGCTCCCATAGCTTAGCTTTCTTCCTTTTCTCACTCAGTTCCTTTCTTCCTCTGTTTTTCTTTTTTAGTTCTGGGGATGGAAGCCGAGGCCTGACTTTTGCTAAGCAAGGGCTTTAAAGCCCTTTGAATTTTATCCTCACCCAAGTCAATATCTTTATAGATCCATCCTGTGCAAACTCTTTTGTTTCTAGATAATTTGCAACTCTCTAAACTTTTTCTGTTTTATATTTATGAAATTTATAATTATGAAATTAAATATTGTTTTATATTAATGAAAATTTAATGTTTCCATATGTATATATGATATCACTATATATCACAAACATATATGATATATCACTATATCATATTCTGGAAATGTTTGAGAAAATTAGCAATGAAGAATGAACACTTTGCTAAAGTCGTAGCCTCCATTTGTCTTTCTCAAGGATTTATGCCAATTGTAACCAGAGCCAGGTTCAGAAAAAGCACAATAAACTATGGATATAACAGCTTGCTGAGTGAATCTACCGTATTCTGTTGAGCACATCTTAAAACGCAATTTGTGTGTTTAGTGTTTTATTAGACTGAATTGTAGCAAAGTATTATTTTCATAGATCAAAAGAATTTACTATAGGTAAGTTCATATCAATTATCAATAAAATCAAGCAAATCAATTCCATATCACATCTTCTATGCTCTGGTTTAGGTGCTAATGAGCAGTGAAATCCAGATGAGAAAAATAATTCTATTGATAACTCATATTAAGTAATTTTTCTTGGGCTAAGGGTATATAAGGGTATATATCTCAGTGTGTTGGTTTGAATGAAAATGGTCCCCATATGCTCATATATTTGAATGCTTGGTCCCTGGCTGGTAGACTGTTTAGGAAGGATTAGGAGATGTAGCCTTGTTTGGAGCTGCGTTACTGGGCATGGGGGTTGAGATTTCAAAAGCCCATACCATTCCAGTTGGCTCTCTGTGTCTCACGGTTGTTGTCTCAACATGTAAGCTTTCAGCTGCTGTTCCAGCACCATGCTTGCCTGCCTGCTACCATGTTCTCCACCAAGACTGGTCATGGATTAACCCTCTGCAATGTACTCTTTCTTATATAAGTTGTCTTGGTCATGGTATCTCTTCATAGAAAAGTAACTAGGGATGCATGCATAGCATACATTATCATATGGGTTCCATCCCCAGACCTGCAAAATGAAATCATCTCTCCTATTTGTGATTCTGTGCTATCTCCTCCTGCCTTGACTTTGGATTGGGATGTGTGACTTGCAATGGGACACTAGCCTATGCTGTCAAAGCAGAGGGTCCCTAAGTACTTACAATGCTAAGCTAGTCCTCTTTGAAGGGCTTCTATTCTCTGATGAGGACCCAAATCAGACTCTTAGAGAGGCCATACAAGGAAGAACCATGGCACTCCAGTTGACCCTCAGTCATCCCTCAGAAAAACATTTGCCTGAATAAGCTGAATTCATTATTGAATTCTGAATAGATTACAGAATTGTGAGAAATGCAAATCTTGTTTCAGGCCACTAAGTGTTGGGGGTGGTTCATTTATTTTTGACGAAAAGTTTGTTGAGTCCATGGCAAAGAGGCAGCAAGCTTCTCGGTAACCAGAGTGGCTCCTACAGCTTGAGGTGGTTCATTATATAGCTAGAGTTAGGCATCAGGATATGCTAGTAACCCAAAGGCCAATGTTACGGTGAGTTGAAACATTAGCAAAAATGTTTCTCAGATAAATGCGTTCATCCTCGGACCTGCCAGAGACAAATATTCTTGGGCTGCAAGTGTAGTCTAGTGGTAGGAATGAATGCTTAACATATAAACACACACACACACACACACACACACACACCATGCATACTACACACACATACACAGACAGATTCTTTGAGGTGAATAGAGGAAAACTCTATCATTTACCTTTTGTCTCAGTAACTGTTCAGATTGCGACCTGGAGATATTCCCAGCAAACCAGCTGCAAAGGAAAGTTTAGAATTCTGATCATTTTATTTTGACCACTTAACACAGTAGAGAGCCATCAGGAAACTAAATCTTCAGTTTGATTCTTGTCATTGAACAGGGAGTCATTATAGCTTCTTTTTTCCCCCCGTAGTTCACTAGGGCCAAAGCAGTCTGGGATTAGGTAGTTAGTTGCAGTTTTAAAAGTTGAAAGGGAAAATTTACATGTAAATAAAGAAAATATCTAATAAAAAATCACATTGTACAAATCTCATATTGATTTTTTTGAAAGATTGTCACATCATTTAAAAAAAAAAAAGTTTTGAAGCTGTGAGGATTCCCTAGGGTGTCACAGAGGTCTGCTCTCTGTACTGCCCCCACTGGAAGTGGGACGTAATGCATCCTTCAGTTCTGCCATTTAAGTCCCAAGCTTGGTGTTTGTGCAGTGTGGAGGTGTTTGCACCTTCTGCATGCTAGGAAGCTCAACCACTGAGCCACACCTTCACTAGTGCTTCAATTTCAACTGAGAGTAAAATGTGTTTGTATGAGATGCCTCCATTTGTCTAGATATAGCTTTATTTGGAGAAAGTCACATGTCTCATAATTGAACCTTCAATTATACGATCCTGTGGATTTTAGAGTGTTCCTAGAGCGTGCAGCAGTTACCACTACCTACTTCCAGAACAGTCTCATCCTTTCCAGAAACCTACACTTGTTAGCACTCTGTCCTCCTTCCCTCTATTCCAGATGTGGTAGATGAGTGAAATTATATAGTCCGGTCTTTTCTGAGTCCTGTTACCAAGTTTTAAAGGTTTATTCAAGTGTAGCATCAGTCTGTAATGTAGTACTGCTGGATAACATTTCATAGTAGACAAACTCTGTGTTTTTTCTCCATCGACATGAACTCTGAGCTGTTTCTATTTTGGGGCTTTTGACTAGCACTATGAACATCTGTGAAAAAGTTCAAAATGTTTCATTTAACACGTGCCTTAGAGTGGAACTCCAGGGTCCTATTATGACAGCCTCAATTATATTTTCTACAATGATTTTACCACTATTTCATGCTCTCATGGAATCTAGGCTCCAGCAACCCTATCACAACTGTTCATATTGTTAGAGACATTCTGCTTGGGATGAAGAAGCATCTAATTGGGATCTTGGTTTGCATTTCTCTAATGCCTAATAATCTAAGCATTTTTTCATGTACTCATTGCATTTCTATGCTGCTTTTGCAGAATGTTTATTTCAGTCTACAGTCTGACTTTCAGTTGGGTTATCTTTTTATTTTCCTGTAAGATTATTTATTGTCAACTCAAATATCTTAAAGATTAATTAGTACTTTTTTCAACTTGTGGTTTGTCCTTCTCAAGCTCTTGATACTCTCTGAAGCACAATTTTTATTTTTGTATGTTGCCTTTATGTGTCTTAGCCCAGGCTGTTCAGGAATCCCCAAAGCCTTGAACACAGAGCAAATATTTTCACCACTTCACTTCCCAGAAGGCACACGCTGCTGTGCTTGGCTCCTGCAGTTTTCATATTGGAAAATGACAATGTGTTTTGTTCTTTCAGTGTACCTTAAGAAACCATTGCTAGCCCAAACTTACAGAAACTTATGTAAATTTTACCTCTTACCCATAGGCTTTTGCTCTCAAAATAATTTTATACACTTTTATTCATGACTATATTCAAAATTAGTTAAATAGAAATAATAAACCTTAACATGGTTACCTATCTATTCACAGTACAGTGCAGTTGGCCTGCAGCACAATTCTGCATCCACCTTGCAAAATGTATCGTGTGAACATCTAATAGCTCCCAGCCATTGTCAGGCTGTCCCTTCCTGCCCTGTCCTTGGGATGCTCTCTATTCATGGTAATCACCATTCTCTTTCCTGTTTTTGAATCTGAGTACCCTAAATGCCTGGTATTTGTGGCCTCTTAGCACACTCATGTATGTGTGTGTCTGTGTTTCAGGGAGGGATGGGGACTGGCTTATTTCATGTAGCAAAATACCATCAAGGTTTAATATCATGGATCAAAGTTTCCTTCCTTTGTAAGGACAAATAATGTTTTAGTGTATATACTGGCTGGTTTGTGTGTCAACTTGACACAAGCTGGAGTTATCACTGAGAAAGAAGCCTCCCTTGAGGAGATGCCTCCATGAAATCCAGCTGTTAGACATTTTCTCAAATAGTGATCAGGGTGGGAGGGCCCACATCATTGCTGGTGGTGCCATCCCTGGGCTGGTAGTCCTGGGTTCTATAAGAAAGCAAGCCAGAGGAAGCCAGCCAGTAAGCAGCACCCCTCCATGGCCTCTGCATCAGCTCCTGCCTCTAAGTTCCTGCCCTGTGTGGGTTCCTGTCCTGACTTCCTTTGGTGATGAACAGCAATATAGAAGTGTAAGCTGAGTAAATCCTTTCCTCCCCAACTTGCTTCTTGG
Source organism: Montemys delectorum (assembly GCA_019843815.1). Taxonomy (NCBI): domain Eukaryota; kingdom Metazoa; phylum Chordata; class Mammalia; order Rodentia; family Muridae; genus Montemys; species Montemys delectorum. The sequence goes on along the minus strand of JADRCD010076849.1, from coordinate 9,052 downwards.
TCATCATGTTTCATGCAGAAATAGAAACCCTGACTAAGATAGTGTGTGTTGTATGTATGTTGTCTGTATCTTGTTTCCTACTCATCCAGCAGTGGGTACCTTAGTTTGTTTCCACCTTGGATTTCCTGACTATGCTGTGAAAAAATTTTCTTAAGATCCTGCTTTCAATTATAGCATACACACAGAAGACCGTATGTCATACCATAATTCTGTTTTTTATTTGTGGGCACTGCCATAGTTTCCTTATGTTCCTATTACAGTGCACAAAAATTGGAATTGCCTATGTCCTTGTGAATCTTACTCATTGTTAGTGGCCATTCTAATAATCGTGAAGTGCTTCTGCTTCCTATTTGCCTGATTGCTGATGTCATGTGTTCTATATGCTTAGTGAGGGTGGGGTGGTGAGCAGGGGGAGGGAGGAGGGAACAGGTTTTTTTTTTCAGAGGGGAAACTGGGAAATGAGATATCATTTGAAATGCAAATAAAGAAAATATCTAATAAAAAAAAAAAAGCATTGACCTACCCAAGGCAGTTGATTATAGTGTACCCTGGGAATTTTAGTTTTAGCTCTTAGCTTTGCTCTTTGATGCATTTTGAGTTAATTTTCATGTGTGATATAAAGTCTGACTTTCTACTCTCCACATGCAGATATCTAACTTTGCATGTTGCCCTTTGGTGGGAAAACATCCATCAAACACTGTCACACTGTTTCTGAGCCCAGTCTCTCTTGTGGCTTCTGTCTATCTTCATGACAATGCCACTGCTTTGATTACTGGAAAATTATAATAAAAATTTGAAATCAGGAAGTGTTTGTTCTATAATAAAAATTTGAAATAAAAAACTAACCTTTGCTAATTTAATTAATGAGCCAAGAACAATGTGCCTTACTTTGTATGTGAAACACAACAATAAATTTATGTTTCATGTGATGTTAGATATAGCTGTGACTGTCTGGCATGGATTAAAATATCACATATAGGAAGAAATAGGGTATGAAGTACAATGGGGCATGAATTTGGGGAATTAGGAGGAATTGACTAGAAGAGGAAAGATGTGCAGAAGAAGAGTGATGGTGGATGCTAAGGCTTGTGGTAAAAAAGCAAGGCAGAAAGTGTCTCCTCTGTGAATGGGAATTGGTATTTTGTATGGTATCTGTATTAATAGAAGGAAATAATAGTAGCTGGACAGTTCAATAAAGAGCAAAGATTCTTAGACCAGCCAGTTTGGAGATTTGAGCTCTAGAAAGAACTACCTCATCTATAGCTGTTTGACTCTGAACAAAGCCTCTTAGCCTTTTTGTGACCATAGACTTAGCTATCTGTAAAATTAAGGGGCAAGTTGGGGAGGAAATGGTTTGTTTTAGCTTTCAGATTGTACTTTATTGATGGAAATCAATTCAGGAACTCAAAGCAGAGGCTTTGAGTAGAGACCGATGGCAGAACACTGAACTGGCTAGCTTCTGATGGCTTGCTCAGCTAACTTTCTTATATGACTTGGACCCACCTGCTTAGAGATGATACCGTCCACAGACACCTGGCACTTCATCTCAATTAGCACTTAAGGAAATGTTCCACAGCCAACAGCTTGAGGGCAATTCCTCATTTGACGCTCCCTTTTCACAGGAATGTCGTTGACCACCAAGATTAGCTGTCACAGGGCTGATTGTAGGAAGCTCCTTTTAACTCTAGCCACCCTTACAAACGTTTACTTAGCACTTGAGGTATTCATGACAGTTTCCTGTTTAACTCATATTTCAATCTAATAAAAGCTAATCAAAAGACCATTTAGAAAAAGTGATATAGAGCAAAGATTCTTTGGGCAGGGGGAGGTTTGCTGGAGGGTTGAGACAGGCTTTCTTTGTGTAGCCTTGGCTGTCCTGGAACTTCTTTGGTAGACCAGGCTGGCCTCAAACTCAGAGCTCTGCCTGTCTCTGCCTCCCGAGTGCTAGGATTAAAGGCGTGGACCATCACTGCCTAGCAGAACACAGCTTCTTAAGACACTGATTGGGACCCCCATGTAGGATTGAAGAATTGAATATGGGGGAGTGGGTCATAAAATGTCGATAGTAAAAGGTTCCTGAAAGTGTAGCAAGCAAAAATTAATTTTAAATTAAACATGTGATGAACCAGGTATTTCTGGCAGTGCCCACCCATGTTACATGATACAACTCCACTATGGCCTTGTTTTGAACATATAATATGCATGCTTTGCAATGGGCATTTTATCATATCCACAACACTAATAAATGCTGTCTGACTCACAGTATTTGTACGACACATGCAAAGTTGTCTGTTCTCATAGAAACATAATGGTTTAATTCCTGAAAACAGAGATGTAATCTTTTCCTACCATTGTTTCTCAGCATGTAAATATTTGTAACAGGATATTCCCTGTCCAATTACATTAAAATATTAGTGCAGCAGGAGGCCTGTGTTTGGACAGGGAAAAGGAAGGCAATGCTAAGAGTTGCAGAGACAGAGAATGAGAACGGCTAGGGAAAAAGGAGAAGAGTCAAGATGGAGACAGATGAACAAGAAGAAGAGCCAGATCCAGCGTGGCTTTAATAGCCACAGGTAGTTATGATATTATAAAGGCTTGGATCTTTGGGATAATTTGTCTAATCTAGGTGGACAGCTTTTTATCATCAACTGGTTCTGAAATTATTGTATTGGCATCTTGTGAATTGAGAATTTATTGATACATAAGTCTGTTGGTTAATTATAAGCTTCTAGAGTTTTGTTTCTACCAGGTTGCTGGGTGTTGTAGCTGCTGACCCTGGGGTGGACTGTCATTGTGTGGGGCTGGCATGGCAGCAAAAGGAACTCAGGAGCTCCTGCCACACTGGAGAGCTGGCAGGTAGAGACAGCACCAGCGGGACCACAGCGGGGCTGAGAGTTGCCGGCACAAGTGCAGGAACGTGCAGGTTCGTTTTTTAATATTTCCCACAACAAATATCAAATCAGTATATCTTTGCACTATACTTTATTGGAATGTTTCATTCTATAATTGCCATTTGAATTGTTTTCCTGGAATTTCATTAAAACAATTACTCAATGAATTTTAGTTTAGCATTAGAGCAGACTTTGCAACAATTTCTAAAACGACCTTAAACATTTTCCATTTTGTACTGTATCTCTACACAAAGTGACATTCTCAGCACAGACAACTGTCAAACCAAAAATATTGATCATGGGCTGGAGAGATGGCTCAGTGATTAAGAACACTGGCTGCTCTTCCAGAGGATATGAATTCAATTCCCAGCAACCCCATGGTGGTTCATAACTGGTTCTAACTCCAGTTCCAGGGGATCCAATACCCTCTTCTGGCCTCTCTGGGCACTAGGTATGTAAGTGGTACACATACACCTAGGTAAAACACCCCTACACATAAAATAAAATAATATAAAAAATATTTAAAAAAAAATCAATTGACTCTGTGAAACATTGAGGATGCTCTTTCTTCACTCTCTGCTATTCAGCCAATGTTTAATTCTTTATGTAATATGAACAAGCAAATTTGCTTTCATCTTTAAATAAATGTTTAATTCTTTATGTAATATGAACAAGCAAATTTGCTTTCATCTTTAATAAATGGCAAAGTTATATGTAAATTAAGAATTGCTTTAAATAAAATTCTTTATGATTTATCAGTAAAAGTTTGGTTTCTATACTTATTTTATAACTCTATCTACCTTGGGCCACAAAGTTTTATCTGATTAAAAAAAAAAGGCCATCAGAAGAAAACGTTTTAAAAGCCTTGATCTGGGATATACACCTGTGGGTAGATAGAAGGAAGAAAAGATCTGGAATAAAC
>JADRCD010076845.1:3489-16456 GCA_019843815.1 Montemys delectorum | reverse complement strand
CTCCAAGAGGATTTCCCCAGCCCACAACCTGCCATCACAGCAGGCCTCCCCAATGCCTGGGGCATCAAGTCGCTAGAGAGTTAGGCTTGGTTTCTCTCATTGAGGCCAAACCAGGTAGTTCTCTGCTGTATATGTGGTAGGGGCCTAATATACTGCCTAGTCGGTGTCTCTATCTGAGCAATCTTGGGGGTCCAGGTTAGTTGAGACTGCTGGTCTTCCTATGGAGTCACCCTCAGCTTCTTCAGCCTTTCCCTAATTTAACCATAGGGGATCTAGACTTCAGTCCACTGGTTGGGTGTAAATATCTACATCTGTCTCAGTAAGCTGCTTGTTGGGCCTCTCAGAGGAAAGCAATGCTAGCTGGGCTATTATCTGTAAGCACACAATAGCATCAATAATAGTGTCAGGTCTTGAAGACTCCCCTTGAGATGGATCCCAAGTTGGGCTGGTCACTGTACCTCCTTTCCCTCAAGCTTTTCTCCACCTTTTGTCCCTGCAGTTCTTTTAATCAGGACCAATTCTGGGTCAGAGTTTTTGACTGTGAGATGGCAACCTCATCCCTCCCACTAGATGCCCTGTCTTTCTGCTGGAGGTGAACTCTACAAGTTCCCTCTCTCCACTGATAGGCACTTTATCTAAGGTCCCTCCCTTTGAGTCCTGATAATCTCTCACCTCCCAGGTCTCTGAGACCTTCTAGAGGGTTCCCCTACGTTCTACCTCCCAAGGTTCATATATCCATTCATTCTGGTGGCCCTGAGGGCTTCTCTCTTGTTTCCCCCATCAAACCTGATCATATTCCTCTTTCCCCCTCTTCCTTCCCTCTCCCACCCACATTCCTTCCTCCTCCTACCTCCTATGATTGCTTTTTTTCTCCCTCCCAAGTGGGATTGAAATATCCTCACTTGGGCCCTACAGCTTGTTAACCTCGAATTCTATGGATTGTATCCTAGGTATGTTGTATGTCTAGACTAATATCCATTTATTAGCGAGTACATACCATGCATATCCTTTTGGGTCTGATTTACCTCACTCAGGATGACATTTTCTAGTTTGTGGCTGCCTGCAGCCACACACAAACGGGTCTTCTGGAATGGGAGTTAGAGCCTGAAAAATTAAAGGAACTGGAATGCGGGAAGGGGTTTAAAAATGAGACTGAGGCATGGTGTGCTTTCAGTCCTTCATCATTATTCAACTGACTTTGTTACCAGTAGGTAGGTAGAGCAAAACCCCTCCCCCAAGTCCATCAGCAACTCATGGCCCAATCAACATCTTCATCTTCAGTCTCTGGAGGCGGGACTTCTGGAGTAACAGGAACTTGGAGAGAGGCGTGGCTATTTGCAGGAGCTTAGAGAAAGGCGTGGCTATTTGTGGCAAGGCAAGATCTGAAAGAACCAGCTCTTAGCTGGAGGAGGGTTGCACTAGTTCCATCCATTTACCTCTAAAACTCAGGATGCCATTGGTCTTAATAGCAGAGTAGTATTCAATTGTGCAAATGAACCACATTTTCTGTATCCATTCTTCTGTTGTGGGGCATCTAAGTTGTTCCCAGCTTCTGGCTATCATGGATAAAGCTGTTATGAACATAGTGGAGCATATGCCGCTGTGGTACCGTGAGACATCTTTTGGGGATATGCCCAAGAGTGATATAACTGGGTCTTCAGGTAGATCAATTTTTAATTGTCTGAGGAACTTGCAGATTGGTTTCCAGAGTGGTTGTACCAGTTTGCAATCTCACCTGCAATGGAGGAGTGTTCCTCTTACTCTACATTCTGTCACCTGAGTTTTTGCTTTTTAGCCATTCTGATTGATGTAAGGTGGAATCTCAGGGTCTTTTTGATTTGCATTTCCCTGATAACTAAGACTTTGAACATTTCTTTAAGTGCTTCTCAGCCATTTGTGATTCCTCTGTTGTAAATTCTCTACTTAGCTCTGTACCTCATTTTTTGATAGGGCTATTTGGTTCTCTGGGGTCTAACTTCTTAAGTTCTTTGTATATTTTGGATATCAGCCCTCTATCTGATGTGATGTTAGTGAAGATTTTTTTACCAATCTGTAGGTTGCCTATTTGTATTATTGATCGTGTCCTTTGCCTTAAAGAAGCTTTTCAGTTTCATGGGGTCCCATTTATCAATTCTTAATCTTAGAGCCTGAGCCATTGGAGTTCTGTTTAGGAAATCCACCCCCCAAACCTCTTGCCAATGAATTCAAGGCTCTTTCCCACTTTCTCTGTTAGATTCACTATATCCTTGATCCACTTTGACTTGAGCTTTGTGCAAGGTAACAAATATGGATCTATTTTCATTTTTCTACATACTGACTCCAAGTTAGACGAGTACCATTTATTGTAGATGCTCTTTTTTCCATTGTATATTTTTTGGCTTCCTTGTCAAAGATCAGGTGTCCATAAGTGTGTGGTTTTATTTCTGGGTCTTCAGTTCTATTCTACTGATTAACCTTTCTGTCTTTGTACCAATATGATGTAGTTTTTATCACTATTGCTCTGTAGTACAGCCTGATGTCAGGGATGGTGATTTCCCCAGAAGTTCTTATATGGTTAAGATTTTTTTTCTTTTTGCTATCCTGAGTTATTTGGTTTTCCATATGAAATTGAGAATTGCTCTTTCCATGTCTTTGAAGAGTTGTGTTGGGATTTTGTTGATGGGGATTGTGTTAAATCTGTAGATTGCTTTTGGTAGGATAGCCATTTTTACTAGGCTAATCCTACCAATCCATGAGCCTGGGAGATCTTTCCATCTTCTGAGATCTTCCATTTCTTTCTTCAGAGACTTGAAGTTCTTGCCATACAGATCTTTCACTTGCTTGGTTAGAGTCACACCAATATATTTTATACTATTTGTGACTATTGTAAAGGATGCCATTTCCTTAATTTCTTTCTCAGCCTTTTTATCATTTGTATAAAGGGAGTCTATTGATTTCTTTGAGTTAGTTTTATATTCAGCCACTTTGCTGAAGTTATTTATCAGCTGTAGAATTTTTCTGGAACACATTTTGGGGTCGTTTATGTATACTATCACATCATCTGCAAGTAGTGATACCCTGACTACTTCTTTGCCAGTTTGTATCCCCTTGTTATCCTTTTGTTGTCTAATTGCTCTGGCTAAGACTTCAAGACCTATTCAATATAGGTCAGGAGAGAGTGGACAGCCTTGTCTTGTCCCTGATTTTAGTGGGATTGCTTCAAGTAGCTCTCCATTTATTTTGATATTGGCTGTTGGTTTGCTGTATATTGCTTTTATTATGTTTAGACATGGGCCTTGAATTGCTGATCTCTCCAGTACTTTTAACATGGAAAGGTATTGTATTTTGTCGAATGCTTTTTCCACATCTAAGGAGATGATCATGTGATTTTTTTTTTCTTTAAGTTTGTATATATAGTGGATTCATGTAAATAGATTTTCAGATATTGAACCAACCTTGCATCACTGGAATGAAGCCTACTTGATCATGGTGAATGATCATTTTGACGTATTCTTGGGTTTGGTTTGTGAAAATTTTATTGAGTATTTTTGTATTAATATTCATAAGCATAATTATTCTGAAGTTCTTTTGTTGGATGTTTGTGGTTTAGGTAATTGTGGCTTCATACAATGAATTAGGTTGTGTTCCTTCTGTTTCTATTTTATGGAATAGTTTGAGGAGTGTTGGTACTAACTTTTCTTCTAAGGTTTGGTAGAATTCTGCACTGAAGCCATCCACCCCTGGTGTTTTTTGTTTGTTTGTTTGTGTGTTTGTTTGTTTGTTGTTGGGAGGTTTTTAATGCTTCTTATATTTCCTTAGGGGATATGGGCCTATTTAGATAGTAAACCTGCTCTTGATTTAACATTGGTACTTGGTATCTATCTAGAAAATCATCCATTTCATCTAAATTTCATTCATTTTCCAGTTTTGTTGAGTATAGGCTTTTGAGTTAGGATCTGATGATTTTTGAATTTCCTCAGTTTCTGTTGTTATGTCTCCCTTTTCATTTCTGATTTTGTTAATTTGAATACTGTTTCTGGGCCCTTTAATTGGTTTGGCTAGGGGTTTATCTATCTTGTTGATTTTCTCAAAGAACCAACTTTTGCTTTTGTTGATTCTTTGTATCCTTCTCTTTGTTTCTATTTGGTTGATTTGTGCCCTGGCCTTGACTATTTCCTGCTCCTCTTGGGTGTGTTTGTTTCTTTTTGTTCTAGGAATTTCAGGTGCGCTGTTAAGTTGCTCTCCAATTTCTTTACAAGGGCATTTAGTACTATGAATTTTCTCTTAGCACTGCCTTCATTGTGTCCCATAAGATTGGTATGCTGTGTCATCATTTTCACTGAATTCCAGGAAGTCTTTAATTTCTTTCTTTATTTCTTCCCTGACCAAATTATCATTGAGTGGAGAGTTGTTCAGCTTCCATGAGTATGTGGGTTTTCTGTTGTGTTTGTTGCTATTGAAGACCAGCTTTAGTCCATTGTGATCTGATAGGATCCATAGGGTTATTTCAATCTTCTTGTATTAGTTGAGGCTTGTTTTGTGGCTGATTATATGGCCAATTTTGGAGAAGGTAACATGAGGTGCTGATAAGAAGGTATATTCTTTTGTTTTAGGATGAAATGTTCTGTAGATGTCTGTTAAATCCTTTTGGTTCATGACTTCTGTTAGTTTCACTGTGTCTCTGTTTAGTTTCTGTTTCCATAACCTGTCCATTAGTAAGAGTGCGGTAGTGAAGTCTCCCACTATTGTAGTGTGGGATTCAATGTGTGTTTTGAGTTTTAGTAACGTTTCTTTTATGAATTTGGGTGCCTTTCCATTTAGGCACATATGTTCAGAATTGAGACTACCTCTAAGTGGATTTTTCTTTGATGAATATAAAGTGCCCTTCCCCATCTCACTTAATAACTTTTAGTTGAAAGTCTACTTTATTGGCTATTAGAATGGTAACTCCCGCATTTCTCTTGAGACCATTTGCTTGGAAGACTTTTGTCCAGCCTTATAATCTGAGGTAGTGTATGTCTTTGTCACTGAGGTATGTTTCTTGTATGCAGCAAAATGCTGGACCCTGCTTGCATATCCAGTCTATTAGCTTATGTCTTTTTATTGGGGAATTGTGTCCATTGATGCTACGCCCACTCGTCTACTCCAGTTACATCTGTAATATCAGAGGGTAAAAGCCTGATTAAAGGTAAGAGGCGTTAAGGATCCAAAAGGAGTTCTGTGCCTCCTGGATAGTCAGAGAGTCGCTGTTATCTCCTAACTCAGACGTGTTCCAGATTAGTCTTTCCAATCGTCTTATTTAGGCATAAAGGTACCCAAGAAATGATTCGTAAATGGCTAAGATTGGGCATTGTTTCCTGACCAGCACAATGTTCCAATATATCCTAATTTAATTCCAAGCTATCCTTAGCTTGGAATTTCTCTCAAGGAATCTGCCTTATCTGATAGAAAGTCCTCAGAGTTAGCTACAGAGGTCAGGCACCATTGCTTACTGTTAACAATGAGGCTTCCCTCACTCGAGGACATTAGCTAGAACTGTTAGATCAGAACTTCCTGGTGTTTGCCTCCAGCAGAACCAGAGAATTAGCATAGGAATACCAAAATAGCCCCAGCAGGGAGGGCACCACTGCTCTTCCACCGCTTCACACCTGGATACCTTGATGTGTAGGTCACTTGCCTAAGTGACTCTTGTCATCTACCCTGCTTTCTGTATACCATATAAGCCTGCTTTTCACTTTGTGCAGGGGCACTTGGGCCAGACTCGTACTGACATACTGACTAGAACCAGAACTTAGATGAACTAGGACTTAGATTCATGCAGTCCACAGTCCCCCGGGGCCCAAGCGCTTTGGGGGGGGGGGGTGCAGCACCAGTCCAGAGGAGATGGCTGTTGCTTTAGACCCAGTGTGTTTCAGGTGGCCTCAGATGTACCTTAACTGCTGAGCTACTAGATTTATCATTTCTCTTTTGCAATGACTGTAAAAGTCTGGTGCCATTTTTAAGAAATACATTCAGTTCCTGTATTCCATGTGTCGTCTCTGCCATCATTTCTTCGCCCACGCCTCGTCAACCTGACTAGGACCCCATTTCTCCCGTGGGTTGAGGGAGGCCCAGATCTGCCGCCTGCAGCACATTGATATTGAAAGATATCAAAGCAGATGATTATTAGTTCCCGTTATATTTGTTGTTGTAGGTGGCATTATGTTTATGTGACTTTCTCCTTTTGGTTTTGTTGTGAGATGTTTAATTTCTTGGGTTTTTTTTCTTGGTATTTAGGTACCCTCCTTGTGTTGGAGTTTTCCTTCTAGAATCTTCAGTTTGGTTTTGTCATGGAGTGTTTTGGTTTCTCCATCTATGATGATTGAGAGTGTTTCAGGGTATAGTATCCTGGACTGGCATTTGTGTTCCCTTACGTTCTGCATGATCTCTGTCTAGGCTCTTCTGGCTTTTAGTGTCTCTGTTGAGAAATCTTGTGCAGTTCTGATAGGTATGCCTTCATATGTTACTTGGACCTTTTCCCTTACAGCTTTTAATATTCTTTTTGTTGTTGTTGTTGTTCTGGGTATTTAGTGTTTTGTTTATTATGTGACGAGAAGATTTTCTTTTCTAGCGGAATCTATTTGGTGTTCTGTATGCTTCTTGTACATTTATGGCCATCTCTTTCTTTAGGTTAGGGAAGTTTCCTTCTATGATTTTGTTAAAGACATTTTCTGGTCTTTGAGGTGGAATCTTCACTCTCCTCTATTCCTATTATTCTTACATTTGGTCTTTTCATTGTGACCTCGATTTCCTGGATGTTTTAGGTTAGGAGTTTTTATGTTTTGTATTTTCTTTGACTGTCTGTTTTGTCAGTATCTTCTAAGGTATCTTCTATACCTGAGAGTCTCTCTTCTGTCTTTTGTATTCTGTTGGTGCTGCTTGTATCTGTAGCCACTGACCTCTTTCATAGGTGTTTCATTTCCAGGGTTGCCTCCAAATGACCACTTTGTCAAATTCTTTCACCTCTTTTATTGTGTTTTCCTTTTTTTCTTTAAGAAATTAATTTCTTTCCTTTTTAAGTGCTTCTACCTGTTTACCTGTGTTTTCCTGTATTTGTTTCAGTGAGTAATTTATATCCTCCTTAAAGGACTCTATTATATTCATGAGATACGATTTTAGGTCAGCATTCTGGTTTTCAGGTGTGTCAGGGTATCCAGGTCTTCTTGTGGTAGGAGAACTATGTTCTGATAATGCCAAAGTATATTGGCTTCTGTTGCTTATGTCTTGTGCTTGCTTCTTGCCATCTGATTATCTCTGGTGTTAACTGGCCTGGGCGTCCCTGTCTGGAGTCTGCCTCCTGTGTCATTGGGTTGTTGCAGGACTTCTGGGAGGCCATCAGACTGCGGGGTCTGTTGTCCTGGGTGCAGCAAATCTCCTGGTAGGCCTTCAGACTGTGGGGTCTTCAGGGGGCAGACAAGTTTATGACCTGATCATGCGGGAAGGGAGGTGAAGTTTGAATGGAGGAAATGGGTCCGATGTCTGCTGGGATCCTCAGGATTCCCATCTGCTGTGATTATTTGGAAGGGTCCCTTACTTGTTGCCCTGGGTGCAGCAGATCTCCTGGGAGGCCTTTAAACTATGGGATATTCAGAGGGGTAGGCAAGTTGCTGATCTGCCCCAGTGGAAGGTGCAGGCCTGAAGGGGGATGGAGTTCGAGTGGAGGGGATGAATCCTACATCTACTGGGCTCCTTAGGTTTGCTAGCTGCTGCTTACCTGTTGCCCTGGGTGCCCTGGGAGGCCTTCGTAGACTGTGGGGTCTTCAGAGGAACAGATAAGATGATGATCTCCAGAAGTTGATTTTTTAAATAATACAGTGAATTTCCTGTTCTTAGATAATTTTTCCAATGTCACTTATAGATAAGTCAGTCTTTCTTGTGTTATTATAAAATTATACCTTTTTATTTAAAATCATTTTATTAGGAATAATTCTAAATGGGTTATGAAGAAAACTTATTCATTGAATTTGATGAGTTTTCAAAAAATTCTTAATGAAGATATGTTCATCAATAAACAGTAAAAACCAGCAGAACTATCATATACTGGGCAAAGAGTCAGGTTGATTCCAAAAGCAACATGCAACATAAAAAAAGATAACAATATAAAGGAAGACAATCTGCTGAGTATTAAAAGTTATCTCAGTATGAACTCTTTGCAACCAGCACAGAAATTGCTATCAAATCCAAACCACATCAAAGTTTGGCTGACAGAAGCCAGGAGTCAATAATGTGAGGGGGGCGGGAATCCTCAGTACAAGAAAACTGAATAGTGTTTTGGAGCACATCCCTGGCCTGTACAAGCATTATTAGAAAAATGTTTTTGCCAAGGGGTAGAAATAAATACAAATGGAATGCTATACTTTTAAATCAGCAGACCATCCAAGGAGTGATAAAGGTATCTGTAAAGTATCAAATTTGTTTAAAGGTGTCACAATAGTATATATCAGGCATTTAGATTCAAGGAAAGTATAATAATGGATACTTTTCTTTTCCAAGGAGAATTTCTCTTAAACCCAAGCATGTTGCTAAATAGCAACATTGTTCTTGGTAAACAATAATTGGCAACAAAACAAGTTTTAAACGCTGTAATTTCTGCCCAAACCTGTCTCAGATATCCTTTAATAACCAAGATGCAAACTAAATTTGTTGTAACAAGCCTAGACCAATTCTATCAAACATGTCCTTGGTTAGATATCCAGTTTCATTTAACATTTTGACAGTTCGTTTGACAGCCAATCCAATCCCTCATACAGACCAGTTCCTTGTGTAGCACAAGTGGCTTGGGTATACCATGTTCTGTTCCGAAGAGACTGAAGACCTAATTTATCTGTCATCTCACTGATGACCATAGCATTTGGCAAGTCCTGTTTGTTTGCAAAAAGCAGCAGCACTGCGTCCTGCAGCCCATCTTCCAGAAGCATTTTCTGCAGCACAGCTGCTCCTTCCTGGATTCTTTCACGATCATTGCTATCTACCACAAAAATGAGACCCTGGGTATTTTGGAAGTAATGCCTCCAGAGAGGCCTAATTTTATCTTGACCACCAACATCCCATACTGTGAAACAAATGTTCTTATATTCTACTGTTTCCACATTAAAACCAATGGTAGGAATGGTGGTGACTATTTCCCCTAATTTGAGTTTATACAGAATTGTCGTCTTGCCAGCAGCATTCAATCCAACCATCAAAATGCGCATCTGCTTCTTGCCGAAGAGGCGCGAGAAGAGAGAGGAGATGGTGAGGCCCATAGTGGTGATGGCACTTGACGGTCAGAAAGAGGGGGTCTGGGGCGCTCTTGGGCCTTCACGGTTCCGGCTTACAACCGAGTGGGCAGAAGAGAAAACGCTCAAGACTGGCAGCCGCGGAGGCTGTGAAGACTCAGGCGGTGGTCTGCCCGCTCCAACGCGGACAGAATCACCTATACCTTTTTTTTTAATATACTGTATTTCTATATGCTTATGAGTTTAGTTAGGAATACTATCCTGTTTTCTTGATCTATTCTACTAATAAATTTATAACTATAATTTTATAATGTACTTTTATAGCTGGTATCTCATACCTTCTTTTTCAAAAATTTTACTTTATTATTTTTTAATATAGGTTTTAGAATTACTTTGTCTAATATGTCTAATATGTGAAAATCTCTAAGATATAGATTGGTATTACATGAAATTTATGCATGACTTTCTAGAATTTATCTCTTTCCAGCTTTGAAATCTCCTGTCTGTAAACATGTTATTTCAACATGTTGGCTTCCTTCAAGTCTTCTAGAACAGTTTTATAGATTTCTTCATATTACTTTTCTATATTTTATTTCCAGACATATTATAGTTTCTGTTGCTTTCGTAAATTTTACTTCATTTTTACGTTCTCCAAATAAGTAAACAGATATGTAAGAACATCATTTACTTTCTTTCTATTCTAATTTTTTTCATAACTTCAAATAACCAAAGAATTGCTAAATAATAGTACAAAAACAGGTTGTACAATCTTTCCTATTTAGGTATATATCTGAGCTTTTCATATTCCTATGTGTTTTATTTAACAAGATCATACCATTTCTATCATAGAAGATTGTAGTATTTTTGACAACTGACAAGGTTGTTATTCCTAATTGGTTAGTAAAAATCTTTTAGAAAGAATATTTTTGACTTTTTGTGTTTAGTTTTCCTAAATAAGTATTTCTGTTAAATCTGATCTTTCCTCTAGAACTGCAATATGCTAGCACTGTGATGCGCTTTGATTATGTCTGGCTTCGAGACCACTGCCGCTCAGCATCATGCTATAATTCTAAGACTCACCAGCGGAGCCTGGACACTGCCAGTGTGGATTTATATATTAAGCCAAAGACAATTCATCTGGATGAAACTACACTCTTTTTCACTTGTGAGTATGTAGGAGACTTGGATTTCTTTGAGGTATTATTCTAAAAAACCAATAATTTTTATGAAAACACGGGTTGGCTCTTTCCAAAATAGGGACTTTTCAGTTAGTTTTTCCTCTTGATTTAGGAAAAGTTTCAATACCCTTTTTAAATTTTCTTTTGTTTTGTTATAGCTAGTGTCATACTTCAATTTGAAACAAGATAATCTCTAAGCTAAAACCTTTGCAAGGTTGTCTATTTTCACCACTCTTTGTTTTGTTGTGCCTTGTTTTGAATTTTGCCATGGTGTCCTAAATGATTTAGTTGCAGGTATAAGAATTAACATTCTTCGGGGCTACACAGAGAAACCCTGTCTCAAAAACAAAACAAAACAAAACAAAACAAAAAACCCCACAAGGATTAACATTCTTAGTGGAAAGTAGGAGACCTTATTTCCATTGCTTAGATTTAGCTCCCTGGGAACCCTCTGTATCAGGAGATCAGCCTTCATACCACCTGCCCTGATGAAGCCCTTCTATGCCTCCTGAAAATCATGTTCCAGGTGCTAGCAACTGCCTCTTGTACCAAGCCTACCTGTAGCTCCCAGAGTTTTTGCTCCAGGGTCCCAGCCTGCATATCCCCTGTAGCAACAAGGGGATCAGGCTTTCCCTACTTAGGCTTATCCACATTGTCCAGGAACCCCTTGTACTAGGGAAGAAAACTAGTCCTTCCTTGCTTAGGCCCACCTACCATCCAGACATTTCAGGCAAGCACCATGGACTTCTGAACTAGGCCCACCTCCTAGCAATTTTGCCCCATGAGTATAACCAACACAGAAAGAAGAGGATCTTGCTTAGCCTACTTGAGCCTGCCTAAACTACTCCAGAACATCTTTTGTAAGGCCCACAGAGGGAAATGGGCATCTGAAGTGAAAACTTCTGGTTTCTTTGGAAAGTCAGTCATGTCCAATGATGTTTTGGTCGAACACACAGGTAAAAGGATGCTTTGCTATATCATACATGTAAAAAGACCTGTGATTTTTAGAAAGACTATGACCCCACAGACAGTGGAAGCTGGAGCATTGGTTCACTTTATTCCATCTCGCTAGTCTTCATTAATGACACACATGTATTGGTTCTCCTTACACTGTATTGCTGAACTTCACTTGTGGTGGCTTCATAGAAAGAAATTTACCAAAAACTTCTCTTGAGGTTACTGCTACTTCTTGCTGCTTCCAAGAACTTGGGCCAGTTGGTGAGCCTCACAGTTTCTGCTGGATTAAACTGCCCTTGCTGATTCATGTGTGGTGTCTGTAGAGTGGACTGGTCTGCAGCTGCTGATTTCTGTTTGGTGTTTGGTAGTGTACTGGCTAGTTTTGTGTGTCAACTTGACACAGGCTGGAGTTATCACAGAGAAGTGAGCTTCAGTTGGGAAAATGCCTCCATGAGATCCAGCTGTGGGGCATTTTCTCAATTAGTGATCAAAGGGGTAGTGCCATCCCTGGGCTGGAAGTCTTGGGTTCTATAAGAGAGCAGGCTGAGCAAGCCAGGAGAAGCAAGCAAGCCAGTAAGGAACATCCTTCCATGGCCTCTGCATCAGCTCCTGCTTCCTGACCTGCTTGAGTTCTAGTCCTGAGTTCCTTGGTGATAAACAGCAATGTGGAAGTGTAAGCCAAATAAACCCTTTCCTCCCCAACTTGCTTCTTGGTCATGATGTTTGTGCAGGAATAAAAACCCTGACTAAGACAGGTAGTGAACTGGACTGAGAGCAACAAAAATTGGAATCACCCTAAAGAACTATTTCTAGCATTTTCTCTCCAGTGACTTTCTAAGGCGGGACCAGCCAGGAGGCATAGCCTCACAAGTTGCGCAGAGCAGCAGGGACAGGATCCTCTCAGCCTCCAAGTGACTGCGGTGGATCTGCAACCCTCTCTGCCCCTTCCTTGCAAGTGGAGAGCCTGCCTTCAGGGAGTGCTTTAACCCAGGGACCGAAGTGAGATCCACCATTTTCTCCCTGGTGAATTTCTAAGGTGGAACCATCCGGGAGGCACAGGCCTCACAAGTCGCAGAGCAGCCTGATCAGGATCATTTCTACCTCAGACCACACCTAGGAGGGACAACAGACCCACAAATCTCTCTGCACCTTTCCCACAAGTGGAGAGCCTGTCTCCAGGGTGTGCTCTGACCCTAGGACTCAGGATGAACAAATAATCCACAGCCATCTGCGCCCATGATTTAACAGAGGAGAGCTAATCTTCCAGAAGTACTGACACAGGCTTACAGACACACAGGAAGAACAAGCTCTACTCAGAGACAGCAAGAACATCTAACACCAGAGATCAACAGATGGTGAAAGGCAAATGCAAGAATCCTACCAACAGAAACCAAGACTTCTTGGCTTCATCAGAACATAGTACTCACACCACAGCAAGTCCTGGATATCCCAAAACACCAGAAAAGCAAGATTTGGATCTAAAATCATATCTCACGATGGTGCTAGAGGAAATTAAGAAGGACATGAATAACTCCCTTAAAGAAATACAGGAGAACACAGGTAAAGAGGTACAAGCCCTTAAAGAGGAAACAAAAA
>JADRCD010076837.1:4085-15444 GCA_019843815.1 Montemys delectorum | reverse complement strand
TCTGAAGTTGTTTCAAAATGAAAATAAAAACTACCTGTAATTAATTAAGCACCATCCATCATGAATTCTGATTTAATTGCTCTAAGGTATTTTTATATGCCATGCTTTTCAAAATTTTAATTTTATTTATCTTTTACTTGATCACTACTTTGCCCCCCTTCTGGTCATTCCTCCCACAATCTTTCCACCCTCTGCCCTCTCCTTCTCCTTTGAGTGGGTTGGGGGCCCCCTTGGGTATCCCCCCCCCCCCCCCCCCGTATGCCATGATTTTTTAAATCTCTCCATGTGATTCTGACATACAGCCAGGTTGACAACCAGGGGTCTTATTGGATGTACTCTCAGTGTAGTTTCACACCAGGAAATTTGTTAGAGATACAAATTTTCAGGCTCCCCTCAAAACCCACTGAGTCAACAAATCCTCCAGGAAATTAGGGATGTAGTTAACTTTGAAGACTAGTATACTAACAGAACTGATCCCAGTGTGCTCATAGATGAAGTGAATATGCATTTACAAAGTTATAAATATCAACTTTCATTGCAATTACCAGCGACAAATATGCAAGATCGCCAAACCAGCAATATACGCAGACCAGACTGAATTAGAATCTAAGTGGTCATTTTTTTTTCAGGACAAATTTACATATCTCAGGCAGCAGGGTGTGCTGAGTAGAAACAGGTTAATATAAGATGCTCTAGAGGAACTAAGAGCTGTCTGAAACAATTTCATTTCCTAAATGCATTAATAGAAATTTGTGGTTATGGATGTTCAAGTGAAATAAAGGCTTCTCAGAGAGGCAAGTTTTTGGAGGCAGAGCAGGTGTCAGTCTGAGAAAGTTAGAGTGGAATGGCATAGAAATATGCAGGGAGCTCACACTGCAGCTATATATGGAAGATAAGAAATTAGGGGGACAGAACTGAGAAAATAAACTGAACCAACTGGAAAGGAGTGAAGAGTCTAGGGAAGGAGAATCCTTAAGGCCTCAAAGTGGGTACTACTGCCAGTCATCCAGGTAAGGATGCAGGCGGAGCATGGATCATTAGTTCATTTGCTATTTAAATGATCTATAGAGTCTCTTCTGCTTCCCCACCCTCCAAAGCAACCCCTACAAGAACTGAACATAATCAAGTAGGGTGGAATTTTTTTATACAAAAAAAAAAAACCTAGTACAAATTAAATTATCTTTTATCTTCATCGAATTCTCCATTAGGGGAACACAAGATCATCAAGACAAAGAAACAATGACTCAGTATTATAGGCAGAACAATCCACAGATAATTAAGATTCCTATGAGTGTGCTCAAGGAAATGTCTGGAGATTAGGTTGCAAGAAATGCAGAGTTAGCTTTGATATAGTTGTGTGCCTCGTGACATCTTCAGAAATGATATCTATGGCACTGATAAAGCCACAGGGGGCAAAGGTTTATGTCATGGGAAGCTAAAATGTTCACAAGCTATTGTAGTACTTCGTTTCCTCCACTTTTACATTAACATTGGGTTACTTCGAAGTAAGGACCGAGGGAAACCTTTGAAACCAAGAAAAACACAGAGCTGCCAGGCGAGAGGATCAGGAATTCAAGGCCAGTGTGGGCTAAATGACACCCTGTCTCAAAAAGACAAAAACTGAACACACATTCAAAAAAGCAGATTCCCAGCTCCCTGGAATCATTTAAGTAAGGTGGGCAGATATGATTTTTGGTAATGGCTTAAACCAAAATGCAGTTCACATCCCATAAAAATGTAATCTTTAACTGTATAATTCAACTGGGGAGGGTAGTGAATTGTGGTATGTAAGAGGCTCTGCTTTCCATGGCTAACAATGCAGAAAAAAAAAAAAAGAAAAGACATAGTTCAAAGGGTTTTGTTATAACCACCAAATTTTGCAACTATCACCACTACCTAATTTTATTTTTTTAAAAGAAAAGGAGTACTATTTAGTTTTTGTATATGAGTATTCTGCCTACATGTATGTATACACACACACACACACACACCTTGGTACCCTCAGAAGTCAGAAGCTAAAGCCATGTGATGGCCTGGAACTGGAGTTATAGACAGTTATGAACCATCATGTGGGTGCTAAATAACAGAGTCAAAATTAGTGCAAGAGCATAGAGTGCTCCTAACCACTGAGCCATCTCGACGGCCTCTACCTAATTTTAGAACCAAGAAAAACACAGAGCTGCCAGACATTTCTGTCTCTCCCAAAAGAAGTCCCTTACCTATTTTCTGTCATTTCCAATCCTTATCCTTGGACTGTAGCAACCACGAATCTGCTACCTGACTATAATGGTGCACCTAGCCTGGATTCTTCATATAAATAAAATGGTAAGCAAGGCACACTGGTGTTGGATTGTAATCTTAGCACTTTGGAGGTGAAGGTTATCCTCAGCTAAACACCAAGTTCAAGGCCAATCTGGCTTCTACAAGACCCCGTCGTCTCCAAAAAGAAAAGGAAACAAGTAACAATGGAATCCTACAGCACACAATATTTGTGTCTAGAAGCTTAGTAGAGTGTTTTCAAGACTCATGCCTGTGTAGTATCTATCAATAAAAAAAATTTAAACTTATTGATGGTGTGTATTTGCATATGCATGTGTGTGCACCGCATGTATGTGTGTATGCATGTGTACGTATAAGTCAAAGAAGAACTGAAGAAGAGTCAGTGTCCCTACAAACCAAATCCTGGGATTAAATTTAGGTTGTCAGAGTTGGGGACAAGTTTCTTACCCTTTGAGGCATCTTGCTGGCTTTTTTCCCTAATTTGTTGACAGGTCTTCCTATATGACCCAGGCTATCCTTAAACTTGTGGCATTCCTTTCTATCTCTGCCTCCCAGGTGCTCTGATTATAAGCATGAGTTGCCATATTTTGCACATCGTTCCTTTTTTGTTGATGCTGTTTTTGTTTATGTTTTAAGATGGGGATCTCACTGTGTCGCCCTGAATGTCCTGAAACTTATAATATAGACCAGGCTGGCCTTGAACTCACAGAGACCAGCTTGCTTCTCTCTGAGTGCTGGGATTAAAGCTATGTTCCACCATGCCCGGCACCTTCTGTTATACACATACACCAAATTTTGTTTATTTGCTTGTCAGTTAATAGACAAACCCTTTTCACTTTGGCGCTATTAGGAACAACACTGCTGGGAACACCCATGTACTAGTTTTTGTGTGGGTATATGTTTTCACTTATCTTGGCAAAAGAAATACTTAGCAAAGGGAAAAGGAAAGAAAAACATCGAGAGAGTGAGGTTAGAGAAAGGAAAAATAATTTATACGGAGATTTGATATTTTTAGAAGTAACAAATAACCTCCAAATATCCCCATTCACGTAAAATTACTAAACTGTAATAATAATTTCACATGAATTCCAAATAATATGTTCAACCTGAGTATCTAACAATTGATTCATATCCTAGAAAAGTCAACAGGTGGCAGCATATACCATTGTTCAACCTAGTTTTCTATTTGCAAAATGGATTTCTAAGAAGACAGGCAGAAACCTAGCTTTTGTAAATCAAATTCTTCTATTATTTCCAGGGTCCTTTATTCTACATTCTGATTTATCAGTTAAAAAACAATGGCTTCTAAAGTTTAAAGTTGCTCTTTTGCCTCAGTAAGGAGTCAACTAGTCAACATTTAAATGGCCCAGGGCATTTTCGAACAAAACTCTCCTTTTGTGAATAATCCCAATTCCTTCTGCATGTCATCTATTTTGGGAATACTTGAATATGTATTTCCTCTTTGAATATGCATATACTTTATGGCAGGATTGCATCTTTTATTGTGCCATTTTAAATAGAAAAAACTTGAAATGGCATAAGGAATAAATGAAACAACTACTAAAAAGCAAGATGTGTGGCCAGATGTGTGGTCCACAGTGGACTACTTGTAATGAGCCCACTGCCCTTCAGTACTGTGCTTACTTGCTGATTGCGCATGTTCCTCCAGAGGCGGCTCATCTGCTCCCTGTACTGAAGCATATCCAGATGATGCAGTTTCACTGCGATTGTCCTCTTCATGGGGAGAGGCAGTATTAGACGCTTCATTAGAAACAGGAACTTGTAAAGACACTGATCCATCTTCAACATCCACCTTTGAAAAGCATTTGAACAAAATCAGATGTTTGGAGTACATACATTACATTAGGATATGATTATGATGTTTTCATTGGTGGTAACTTACAGAAATATTTCTTAGCCTCATAAATCTCTAATCCATTTTCACGATCACAAAAATCTCTGGCTGGCCCCAGTCACAGTAGCTGGGGTAGGAATTGGCTCTACCAATGGGATATATATGTATTCATTTGGCTGATCCCTTTATCTCGAAATATAATGGCTGGTACAAAGTAGGCACTCAGGACACATTAATATATACTACTCTGTCACAAAAGAGAATGGAGAATTGCTTTCATCTGCACATTTCTGTTAAGTTAAAAAGATTTTATTGAGTTGCTATTTATTGTATCTTGATGATAAGTTTTTTCATTTACCAAATACAAAATTATAATTGTATTATGCTTTCTCAAACTAACATGGTGATAAATGACAAATGTGATAATTGTAATAATGACAAGGTTAAAACAGAAAAGTAGATAACACCTGGGTAGTTTATATAGTTATGAGTCCTAATTGTGATCCAAATAATAAGTACATTTGAGAAGAAGGAAAATATATATGTCCAAGAGGGTAAGAATCTCCCTGTCTCTATGAAAGAAATATGCCTAGCTTTAGGGATAAACTGTGATTTGCACATTACCTACCCAGAGAGAGAATTTATTTTCATGAATGCCCCCCAGACATATAAATAGCACACTGCTGAAGTTCCTTCAGAGAAAGAACATAGCAACATTTACCTCAATTCCCAGAGCTTTGAGAATGTCACACTTGCACATGGGGCAAGTCCTGTGTTCTAACAGCCACGGATCCACACATGTCTTATGGAAAATATGACTAATGAAAGAGAAAAGAGATAATTTAGTTATAAGACGTGAAACAGCAACAACACTTTGACATACACATAAACACACACTCAGATTACATTTATCCTTTTCATGGATATCTTCCCCCCTCCCATTATACATACCTTTAAGAATGGAGCCACAAGAATAGATTTTGGAGATTTCATAATACAGAGCTCTTAAATGTAACCCCATTACTCTAGCCTCAAAAAGCTATTTTTAATATTCATAACTTGCAAATGGCTAATGCTACCTGATTTAAGTCTGTTGGTATTTCAAATGTTACAGTATTAAAAGTATCAAACAGTTCCCTACTCTAATATGAAATCACCATTCTCAGTAACAGAATGTTATAGTACTGACTATAACACAGTCTCAGTGCTTAGGCAATGAAATATGCTCCAAGAATACTACTAATAGTTAAGAGGAAACATGTTGAGAATGACCTTCTAGAAGAGTAACTTTTTAAAAAATCTAAAAAGTAAAGACTTCAAAATAGGGCACCAAGAGGATTTCAGTTTTTCTCAATAGAAATATTAGAATAAATTTAAAATAATCATGTACTAAATACACACACACACACACACACACACACACACACACACACACACTGCTGACTAGGTTTCTCAGTTTCTTGCGGAGAAAAACTGTTGAGAACAAATTGTATGGGATTCTGGTGATATATCAATTTTGAAGCATTCAAAAGAGTTTTCCTTCATCATATTAATTTTGGGGATATTATTTTTATAGATATGAGATGAAACTTACTTGCAGGTTAGGATGCGTACCAAATCATTTGGCTTATAGAGCTCAATGCACACAGCACAGCTATCTCCATCAGGACCAATTTCCTATGGATAAAGAGTTGATGTGACTCAAACAAGAAAAAGTTTCAATGGTGACTTAAACTTGATACTTTGAGGAGGTATAAAGTCCACAAAATACAGAAAGAACAAAGTAAGTCATGTAGTACTAACTTCAACTTAACTATAGAAAGCTATTTGTAAGTTTTATCATGTTCTCTAAAAAAGGTATAATTTATATTTAGTAAAAGTCAGCCATTTAGTTTACAGTTCTACATGTTCCAAAGAACATATGCAGTGATCGAAGTCCCATCACAATAAGGTATAGAATAGTGATATACCAATAAACCAACCCATATTCCCTTAGGAACTAAGCCTTTATCTCATTCTCAGCTTCTGCCCATAACTGATATATTTTCAATTTCTATAGCTTAGGCATTTAATAATAACGCCATATAAATAGAATCATATACTATAGCTTTTGAGGCCCAGTTCCTTCACAAGGTTTTTGCTATTCAGGGATGTTATTATATGAAACAGTAGGATTCTCTTACCCTTTTATTACTATATTTTATTCCATGATATGAGTATTCTACAGTTTATCTATGGATTTGGATCCTTTCCAGTTTGAACAATTTCTAATAACCATCTTTAGGAATTTAATGGGAATATAGGGGTTTCCTTCTTTTAGGGGTGAATATCTAGTATGATAAGTGTATTTTTAACTTCATAAGGAATTACTCTGTTTTGTAGGGCGGTCGTGATCATTTAGTATTATCACCAGAAGATACATAAGAACTCCAGACAGAGGCTGTACATATTCACCAGGTCTTGGCGTTTCCAGTTATTTTCACTTTTAGCCAGGCTAATGAATGTATACTGGTCTCACATGTGGTTCTAACTTTGTATTTCTCTAATGACCAGTGACATTGAGTATCCTTTTGTATACTTCTCAGCCGTATGTTCCTTTGATGAAATGTCTATTTAGCATACTAATAACATTGCTTAATTTTAAAGAAATATTGTTATTGTTGTGAGCTACTAAGTAGGAGCTGGGAATTGAACCCAGGACATGTGTAAAAACAGTCAGTGCCCTTAAACTCTGAACCATCTCCGCAGCCCATGTTTATTCAAAGTAATAAGCATACATAATAGTATTTTTCATTATGTTCATTTTATTCTCTGTTATTCTTATTTTTATTTTTTATTAGATATTTTCTTTTTTTCATTTTTTTCTTTTTGGAATACAAGATTTTTTTATTAGATATTTTCTTTATTTACATTTTAAATGCTATCTCCTTTCATGGTTTCCCTTCTGAAAAAAAAAACCAAAAACCAACAACAACCCTGTTCCCTCCCCCTCCCCCTGCTCACCAATCCCCTCTCTCCTGCTTCCTGGCCCTGGCATTCCCCTACACTGGGGCATAGAACCTTCACAGGACCTAAGGCCTCTCCTCCCTTTGATGACCGACTTGGCCATCCTCTGCTATATATATGCAGCTGGAGCCATTAGTCCCACCATGTGTACTCTGGCTGGTGGTTTAGTCCCTGGAAGCTCTGAGAGTACTAGTTAGTTCATATTGTTGTTCATCCTAAGGGGCTGTAAACCCCTTCAGCTCCTTGGGTCCTTTCTCTAGCTCCTTCATTGGGGACCCTGTACTCAGTCCAATGGATGGCTGTGAGCCTCTACTTCTGTATTAGTCAGGTACTGTCAGAGCCTCTCAGGAGACAGCTCTATCAGGCTCCTGTCAGCCAGCACTTGCTGCCATCCACAATAGTGTCTGGAGTTGATGATTGAATATGGGAAGGATTCCCAGGTGGAGCAGTCTCTGGATTGTCCTTCCTTCAGTCTCTGCTCCATAGTTAGTCTCTGCAACTCCTTCCATGGGTATTTTGTTCCCCCTTTTAAGAAGGAATAAATTATCCACATTTTGGTTTTCCTTCTTCTAGAGTTTCTTGTGATTTGTGGATTGTACTTTGTGTAAAGCAAAGAATTTTCAACTGAGGAATACCGAATGGCTGAGAAGTATCTAAAGAAATGTTCAACATCCTTAGTCATCAGGAAAATGCAAATCAAAACAACCCTGAGATTCCATCTCACACCAATCAGAATAGGAAGGTTAAAAACTCAGGTGACAGCAGATGCTCGTAAGGTTTTGAAGAAAGAGGAACACTTCTTCATTGCTGGTGGGATTGCAAGCTGGTACAACCACTCTGGAAATCAGTTTAGCAGTTCCTCAGGAAATTGGACATAGTACTACCAGAGGACCCAGGTATACCACTCCTGGGCATATATCCACAAGATGCTCCAACATGTAATAAGGACACATGCTCCACCATGTTCATAGCAGCCTTATTTATAATAGTCACAAGCTGGAAACAACCCAGATGTTCCTCAACAGAGGAATGGATACAGAAAATGTGGTATATCTACACAATGGAGTACTACTCAGCTATTAAAAACAATGAATTTATGAAATTCTTAGGGAAATGGATGGATCTGGAGAATATCATCCTGAGTGAGGAAACCCAATCACAAAAGAACACAAATGGTATGCACTCACTGATAAGTGAATATTAGCTGTTATTTTTATTTTATGTGTTTGAGTGCACGAATGTATGTGTGCATGCCATATGCATACAGTACCCGGAGAGGCCAGAAGAGGGCGTTAGATCATCTGGTACTGGAGTTACAGATGATGTGAACCACCCTTTGGGTGCAGGGGATTGAATTGGTCCTGTGGAAGAGCAGCCAGTGCTCTTAACCACTGAGTCATCTCTGTGTTCCCTCACTGTAGAATTTTAAATTTTTGTTGTTGAAATTTAAATTTTAAATTTTGTTTTGTTGTTGATATAGCCTCCCATATGCTCTACCATCTCCCTGACCCTCTCTTGTACCACGATACTCCCCCATAACCTTTTTGCTTTCCTACCACGTGTTTGCATCTATATTTTTATTTGGTGATTCCTGTTGTTATGGGGTCAAAGTTCCTTCTATTCTAACTGTAGTCGTTTAATAAATGTGTGGTTTGAAAATATTTTCTCGGCTGGGTAGTGGTGGTGCACGCCTTTAATCCTAGCACTTGGGAGGCAGAGGCAGGCGGATTTCTGAGTTCGAGGCCAGCCTGGTCTACAGAGTGAGTTCCAGGACAGCCAGGGCTATACAGAGAAACCCTGTCTCAAAAAAACCAAAAACCAAAAACAAAAAAACAAAACAAAACAAAAATTTTCTCTCCAAGACTGTTCCTTGCATTTTCTTTCTTTAAAAACTGTCTTTCAAATGACAGAAAATACATTACTTTTGTTTTGCTTATTTGTTTGTTTGGTTGATACAGGGTCTCACTTGTAGCCCTGGCTGTCTGGGAATTTGCTATGTAGAGCAGGCTGGCCTCACATTTAGAGACACCTATGCCTCCCAAGTTCTGTGGTTAAGGGATGTGCTCCACTATGACCAGCAAAAATTGAAATTATTTTTATTTTTACTTTATATGTATGTAAGTTTTAACTTCTTGTATGTCTGTGCATCATGTGCATGTCTGGTGCCAAGAGAGAGCATCAGATTTCCTGGAACTGGAATTACAGATAGTTGTGAGCCACCCATAAGTATTAGGAATTGAATGTGGGGTCTTCTGAAAGAGTAACTGATGCCTTTGATCCATCTTACCAGCTCCTTTAAACGTTGACAGTGAAATTCCACATTTTCTCTGTGGATTTATTTTTGAGGTCATATATAAAACCTATTAATATAAAATATTAGTGTATCCCATAAAATGAATTATTTTTCTCCAAAGACTTTATCAGCTGTATATTTAGGCCTATAATCTTTTTTATTTAATTTTTTAAACTGTATGGAAAATGGTAGTATTTTTATAATTGATACTGTGCTGTCTAGTTTTATATCAACTTGACATAAGCATCATTTTGGAAGAAGGAATCTCACTTGAGAAAATGTTCCCACCAGATTGACTGGTAGTACACTTTCCTGATTGTTGGTTTATATAGGGAGGGCATAGCTCACTGTGGATGGTGTCACCCTGGGCTGGTAGTCCTGGGTGTTATAAGAGAGCATGTTAAGCAAGCCAGTAAGCCCCTCCATGAGTTTCTGCCTCCAGGTTTCTGCCCTAACTTCCCTCAGTGCTGGACTGTGCGATAGAACTATAAAGAGAAATAAACTCTTTCCTCCCTAAAATGCTTTTGGTCATAGTATTTTAATCAGTGCATTATGTTCTTGTTTCATTATTCATAAAAAAATAAACTGGTTAGGCATCTATTGGTCCATTTCTGGATTCTATTCTGTTTATTCATTTATTGGTCTAGCACTTCTACACTCCCACAGACACAGCCTTAAAATGAAAATTGGAAGGAGTGTGAATTATTGTTTAAAGTTGTTCCTCTTTTTTACCCCACCCCTATACTTAGACAAGGTCTTTCTATGTAGTCCAGGCTAAACTTGAACTTACAGTCCTTCTACGTCACCTTGCTAGTTGCTGGAACTGAAGGCATGTGCCAGCACTGTCCAACAGTCTAGAAATGCAGTCATGTGAGACTTCTTAGTGCTTGTGAGAACATTCCAAGAAAACAAGAGTCTTGTGACTTCAGTTTCTTCAAAACATACAATTGTTCTTGGAATGTGGTTTCATGCTCCTCCCAGGTGTAGTAGATAGGACTGAGTTTGCTTTAGAGTCATTATTCCTTGCTGTTCTTATTCAATTAAATGTTCATATGCCTTTATGGAAAATGTGTTTGGCACGTGTGGCTTATCCTTGTAATTGTTTACTACTTAAACTCATGAGACCTTTACTCATCTGGCCATTCTTAACCCTCAGAATACAGATTTTTTTGGTTCTCTGAAGAAAGTTGGCTCTTGCATGAGACTTTAGTCAAGCTTATTTATCAGACTCCATTCTCCCAGGTTCCACCACCTCTAGAGAAGTGATACAGGACATTCAACATCTATAGCTCTTATCCAAAATTAGTTTGGTTATGTTGATACTTGAGCTTCTCCAATATTTTCTTGTGAAAATTTTTGTTGAAACTATCTAACCCATAAGTTAGTTTAAGATAAACACCTTAACAATGAACTTTTTGATCCAAACATAATACATAGCTCCATTTCTTTAGATTTTTCTTTTTTAAAAAAAATTTCATTAACCATTTTATTTGTTTACATTTCAAATGTTATCCCCTTTCCTGGTTTCTCTTCCACAAACCCCCACTTCCTCCCCCTGCTTCTATGAGGGTGCTCCCCCACCCGCCTACCCACTCCCACCTCACCATCCTAGCATTTCCTACACTGGGGCATCAAGCCTTCACAGAACCAAGGGCCTCCCCTCCCATTGATGTCCGACTAGGCCATCCTCTGCTACATATGCGGCTGGAGCCATGAGTCCTTCCATGTGTACTCTTTGGTGGGTTGAATTTTGATTTTTTTTTCTCCATACTTACAATTGAATTCAAAGCGTCAAGGATGCAAAGCAAAAGCTCCAGCACTGAGCTGTGATGGCCAGCTCCTATCATTTTTTTCATTGGTGTTGTGCAAATTTTAACATGTAAATCTTGTATATATTTTGAATAATTTATAGCCAAGCACCTAAT
>JADRCD010076836.1:7290-22738 GCA_019843815.1 Montemys delectorum | reverse complement strand
ACACACACACACACACACACACACACACACACACGTATACATATGTGTATATATATATGAAGGTAGTGATAGGAACAGGGGATGGAGGGCCTTTCAGAAGCACAAACTCTCCACAATTCCGAATTGTCTTGACTAAGTGTTCCTAAAGATGCATAAAGCCTAAAATGTACAAGCAGAAATAAATGGCTAGTCTTTGAGGTAGGTTTTTATACTCATTGAAATTCCCCCCCAAAAAAACAATATAACCTTATATAACCTCTGCCAATACATATTGTACCAATCTAGCAATAATTTCTGTTGTTCACAGCATTTTATCATGGAGTACCTTTTGATAACTGTTGTAGAAGAAGAAAATGACTGATTGAAAGAGTAATCTAAATACTAGCATCATGGTACCAGGAAGAAAAAGTGAAAGAGATCAGAGATCAGTATCTACTTGGCCACTGTCCAGCTTTGGCCCAATATAGCTACCAAAAGGTTACATTGTAAATTACATATTATCAAGCCTTAACATCGTTAGAATGAAGGTATTTAAATAGTTATTAAATTTACTCAGGGATAAGAAAGTCCCAACTTTAATTCTAAGATTTTATGAAATTATAATAAAAGTATCTATAGATTTGACACAAGTCATGGGAATAAAATATCCGTTGAACCGCAGACTATACTTTTTTGGATGACCACAGGAAACCATAGTGAGATGTTAACTTCTTGTTTCCGTGTGACATGCTTATTTTTCCTTTTTCTAGTTAAAATGTGATGCTACTAATTATAATATTGACCAAAAACAATGGATAAATGCATGAATCTAAGCCCATGTCACAGTGCAACAAGGACACACATGCGCTTTGCAGTTTATTTCTTGGGAACTGCCGCAGAATCCCCTTTGGTAATTGTTAAGACTGATCTGATGCTGGGAAACTAGACAGAATTACCGTTTTTATGCTGTGAAACTTCTCACCACCTCAAATGCAATCGTAGTAGAAGAATCCACAAACATCTATTACCACAGCTTTTTTCTTCAGATTTTCATCATTTAATTGTGAAAACTGTATAAAACTGTATTGGCTTTCTCTAACTGATGTCACAGAGCAGAGAGAAATGTCAGAAGTACCTGCTGACTCTAGACTGGAAGCAAGGGATAAGGTCTTTGAAGGAAATGATGATTCGAGTAATGGCTTGCACACATCAGGAGACCAGAAGATCACCTTGGTGTTATTTCCCAGAAACCATTCATTTTTTCTTATTACCACTTCTAAATCAAAATTTCTTGTGGTCTTCTATAGAATTGCCTTATTTAGCATCTCTTGCCTAAATACCCTCTTCTGTTCTGTGAGGATGAAACCTCCAATTCATTAGAGAACGCCCTCTGAGGAGTTATCCTGTCTCCTCTCCTGATTTTTATTACAGTTTTACCCCTTAGAACAAAGCTTCCTTTCCTTGGGGATCTTAAGTTTCTGAAACTTTTATTCTAGTATTTCTGATCTATCACTGACTCTAAATTTTGGGGGTTTTGTTTTTTGGGGGTTTTTTGTTTGTTTGTTTGTTTGTTTCAGATTGGAACAAAGAGATCCACAATTTGAAGGGGAGGGAGGGAGAAAGGGAGGGGAAGAGAGAGAGAGAGAGAGAGAGAGAGAGAGAGAGAGAGAGAGAGAGAGTCAATCAGTCAGTCCTTGGAAACACAGGTCTAAATAGGACATCTCCATCAAACCCCTCACCTCAGAGCTCAGAAATCTCACAGAAGAGAAGGTAAACAGTGTGCATGGGCCCCACCTAGGCCTTCTGCACATATGTAACAGTTGTGCAGCTGAGTATTCATGTAGGACTCCTAAAGCAGGAGTAGGGACTGTCTCTGACTACCTAGCCTGTCTTTCCCCTAACTGGGCTACCTCATCTAGTTTCAATAGAAGATGTGCCTAGCCTTAGTACAACTTGATATGCCAAAGCTATCTGATATCCATGGGAGGTCTCCCTCTTTCTGAAGAGAAGAGGAGGAAAGATGGATAGAGTGGAGAAAGGAGGTAAGAAGGGACTGAAAGGAGAAGAGGGAGAGGAAGCTGCAATCTGAGAGTATAAAGTAAAAAAATAACATAATAATAAATAATAATAATAATAATAATAAAGAGCATAAGAGCCACAGGGTATAGAGGACACCAGGAGATCAAAGTCATCTGAATTAACTGGGAAAAGCTGGTATGAGCCCACAGAAACTGAAGCAGCACACACAAGATCTATGCAGTTCTGCATCATGTCCTCCTTATATATATTATAGCACTCAGTTTAGTGTTTTTATAAACTTCTTAGTGGGTGAGCAAGTAGATCTCTGATTCCTGTTCCTACTGTTGAGGCTCTTACTTCTGTTGGGTTGACTTGTCCAGCCTCAACGTAATGTTTTTTTTTTTTTTATCTTACGATATTTTATTTTGTCATTTTCTAATGAGAGACAGAAAAGGAGTAGATAGGAGTGGCAGGGATCTACTGAGAATGGGAGAGAAAGTAGAAGCTGTAATCAGGATATGTTGTCTAAGAAATAATCTATTTTCAATTAAAAAAATGGGAAATTTTTAAAATATGTTAATTACAGAAATAAATCAGACATAATCAAAACAATTATCCAAGTCATGAAAGAAAAAAATTGTAGTAGGTGAAAATAATGTTTTAGTGAACATGTCCAAAAGATGAGCATTTCTATAATTATTCAATACTGTTCATGATATAATTTGCCATATCAAACTAAATAGCCAACATCTGCCTCCTGGTTTATTTGTAAGCATCTGATATTTGTAGCAGCCAGATTACAAATGCTCCAAAGTCACTTATGGCTAGTGATTACAAAATCCTAATCATATTTAAAATTTCCATTTAAGAATAAAAAAATTATTTCTACTTGCTGCTGGGGGAACCTTCTCTGATGATGACTGTATGAGGCTCTGATCTATGAACATAGCAGCATACCATTAGGAGTCATTTTATTGATGTTTTTTAGACCAGTAATGTTTGGTTTTATTCTGGGTCTCTGGTTATCAACTCTCTGGTTCTTGATCACCCAAGAGGTGTCAGGCATGAGTTTTATCTCACAGAGTGGGCCTGAAGTCAAACTAGACATTGGTTGAGTATTCCCACAAGTTCTGTGCCACGTCTGTCCTAGTATGTCAAAGGTCTTTGTGACTGAATTGGTATTTATCTTTTCCCTTTGTAACCTGCAGAGAATCTTTCCACACCAAAGACACTAGAATTTAGGGGCAAAAGCTCCATGTAGGCAGCAGCGTGACTTCTCCATATCAATAAATGTTGTAGATGCTCTCTTCTGCAGTGGGGCCCCACTCTCAGTTTTTAGAGAGCAATCTACTCTTTTAGTAACAGTCTGAGTTGTTTAGGGATTTCCATGGCAACCTCTTGGCCAATAACTTAATTGAATGCATTCCAGTCTTCCTACTGGAAGTCTCCTTTAGTGACGAGAAATGGTCAGTTAGAACTCTACCTTCGTATTATTAGGAGACCTTATGCATTAAGTTCCCATAGCATCTTTCAAATGCCTATCAATTCTAGTTGTCTCTCCCTGATTTCCCTCTCTCAACATTATTTTCCCTCCCCCTCCTAATCTCATATTCCAGTTGCTATTGCCACCTGCCCACAGTACACATGTAAAATCTACTCTACTTCCCCTTACTAGGCATGTCACCCACTAGTCCCTTCCTCTATGTCTTGCCTCTCTGGCTCTATAGATTATATCTTGGTTATCATTTATTTAATGGCTAGTATCTAAATATAAGTACATACATATCATATTTATCTTTGTTGGTCTGAGTTACCTCACTCAGGATGGTTTTTTTCTAGTTCCATCCATTTTCCTGTGAATTTCATTATTTTTTTTAACAACTAATACCCCATTGTGTAAATGTACCACATTTTCTTTATTCATTCTTCTGTTGAGAGACCCTAGGATATCTCCAGTTTCTGGCTATTATGAACAGCACAGCAATGAATGTGTTTGAGCAAATGTCCTTGTGGTAGAATGAAACATTCTTTGTGTCTATGTACAGAGTGGTATAATTATATGGTTAGGTAGATTGGTTCACAATTTTCTGAGGCACCATCATACTGCTTTCCAATAGTAGCTATACAAGTATGGCCTACCATCAGCAATGGAGGAGTGTTTCCCAATTCCGTCATGAACTAGCACTTGTATAAGATAAAGCTCAACGCTATTTCAATTTGTACTTCCCTGAGACCTAAGGATATTGAACATTTCTTTAAGTTTTTCCATGTCATTTGAGTTGCCTTTATTGATAATTTTCAATTTAGATGTGTAACTCATTTTAATTGAGTTATTTGGTTTTCTGATATCTAGTGTTTTGAGTTCTTTATATGTTTTGGACATCATTCCTCTATCAGATGTGGAGTAGGTAAAAATAGTTTCCCATTATGTAAACTGCCTCTTTGAAAGAATGGCATCCTTTGCCTTGTAGAAGCTTTCCAGTTAATGAGGTCCCATTTACTATGTATCTTAGTGCCTACAGTATCAGTTTTCTCCTGTGCCAATGAGTTCAAGGCTATTCCCCACTTTCTCTTCTGTCATTTCAGTACATCTGGTTTTCTTTTGAAGTCTTTCATCTATTTGAAGTTGCATTTTTTTCAGGGTGATAGGTATGGATCTGTCTTCAGATTTTATTGCTGTGAAGAGACACCATGACCACAGCAACTCTTACAAAGTAAAACATGCAATTGGGGCTGTCTTACAATTTCAGAGGCTTTGTCTATTACTGTGATGGTGAGAAACATTGTGGCATGCAGGCAGGTATAGTGCTAGAGATGGAGCTGAGTGTTCTACATCTTGATCCATAGGCAGAAGGAGATTATGTGCTACACTGGATGTGGTGTGAGCACATAAGAACTCAAAGTCCACCTCCACAGAGACACACTTCCTCCATCAAGGCCACACCGATTCCAACAAGACCATACTCTCTAATGATTCCAGTCCCTATGGGCCAAGCATTCAAACACATGAGTCTATGGAGGTCATTCCTATTCAAATCACCATATTTGACTCCCTAGCATCCATAAGCGTGTAGCCATAACATAATGTAAAATGTATTTATTCAACTTTAAAAGTCCCCATAGTCTACCACAGTCTCAACAATGTTTAAAAGTCCAAAGTCCAAAGGCTCTTCTGAGATTCTGAGATTCATATAATCTCTTAACTCGTCACCTATAGATACAAAATATAAAAAAACCAGATTATATATTCCAACATATAATGGCATAGGATATACATTACCATTCTAACATATAGGAAAAGAAGCATAGTAAAAAATACTGAGCCAAAGCAAGATCAAAAATGAGTTGGACAAACTCCAAGTCTGTATCTCCATGTCTGATGTCACAATGCCCTTGAGTTCTCCAATTCCTTCCATCTTTGCAACATAATTTTTTCTATTGGGCTCATTCTATTCCCTGTTAGCAACTGTTCTCTATAATTAACCCATGGCTCTGGCATCCTACTTCTTGGGTTTCCAAGGCAACTCAGGCATTACCTGAGCTACTCTGTGCCTCTATATAAGAAGACACTTAACCCATGCCTGATCTCGGCTGCTTTCCTTACTCATGGAGGGAGATTTGATAACCCCTTCCATCTATCCTTGACTCTAAAGCCAGAACAACATCGTTGAAGGTACCAAGTTCTGCTGCTTGCAAGGGCTGCAACATGGCACCCTCATTCAATTATATCCTTACCAGCTTTCTTCTTTTGATGGTTTCCTTCACTGACAGTGAAAAGGAGTAACTAAAGCTTAGGACCTGTGCTGGCCAGGTAGAAGAATTATAAGTCTGAAAATCCAGCACAAGCTTGCCCACATAGGCCTGGGAATGAGCAAGCAAGCTGTTGAACATTCTGGGAGCTAGCAGACCAAGAAGAGATAGATAAGATATGTCTGGGTGGGCTCAGGCAAGCAGGGACGTAGGGCAATGCCCCAAGCCCCTCCACAGGTAGAGGACTCCACTATAGGTCACATAGCCTCAAGACAGATCTCCATTTTAATGAGATTCCTAAAGGCCTGAAGGGTTTAGCCAATTAACCTCTCCTTCCCAGACACTCCTCCCTGCAAAAGGTATTTAACCTCAGGCCCACCCTGACAAAGTGGGGTACAGTTTCACACATCACAACTCTCCTCCATGACAATAAATACCTTAAAACCAGGGATTGCCTCTTCTCACTGAGACCCTCCATGGGAAACAATGGAGCAGGTCTTTCTCTAAAGAGCCATCCCTAATCTCACACAGGAGGCCTCTCTGCATTCTCAGCCCTGGTCTCCACCAAGCCAACCTCACCCCCACCCCACCCCCTAGCAAGCCAAAGACTCTTGTCCTTGTGGGTCCCAGCCAGAACTCTCTCCTCCTCTTTTCCCATAGCCTTGGGCTAGAGCCTTCTTGGCTCTTCTGCAGCATCCAGAGGCACCTGCAGTGCTCAAGAGCTATCCCTGGCCTCCATGCCACCTAGGGACCCACGAGCTTGGCTCACGGCAGTTTCCTGGGGACCTCAGACTGTGCCTCCCCACCCTGGAGTGCGTCCTGCAGCTTCTCACAGCCACCCAGCAGAGGTGGCAGCAGCGGCAAGGGGTGCACACAAACTTCCGGTGCCTCCATGAGCCGCCCTAGCCTATGGCAGGGCTTGATTCAGGCCACCATTTTAACCCAAAGTTTAGCTTCTTCTCTCTCATTTGTACTACCTTGATCTCCTTCATAAATTTTTTTGCACTAAATCAGACTTCAAGGTTTGAATTTAAATATGCTGAACAGGTATGGAGATAGTGACAACCTGTACTTGATAGGAATCTCCTTTTTTAGGTTAGAAAATTTTTCTTCTATGATTTTGTTTAAAATATTTTTCTGGGCCTTTAATCTGGGATTCTTTTCCTTCCTCTGTTCCTATTATTTATGGGTTTGGTCTTTTCATGGTGTCCCAGATTTCCTGGATAATTTTAGTGAGGGCTTTTTTACATTTAACATTTTCCTCAGTCAGTGAATCCATGTCTTCTGTTATACCTTCAATGCCTAATAGTCTTTCTTCCCTCTCTTGTATTTTGTTGGTGAGTTTTGCTTCTGTAGTTCCTGTTCAAATTCCTATATATTTTTTTCTATAATGTCCTCAGTTTGCATTTGCTTTGTTTTTTGGGTTTTTTTTTGTTTTTTGTTTTTTGTTTGTTTGTTTTTTTGTTGTTGTTGTTTTGAGACAGGGTTTCTCTGTACAGCCCTGGCTGTCCTGGAACTCACTCTGTAGACCAGGCTGGCCTCGAACTCAGAAATCTGCCTGCCTCTGCCTCCCAAGTGCTGGGGTTAAAGGCGTGTGCCACCACTGCCAGGCTGCATTTTCTTTATTGATTCTATTTCTATTTCAGATCCTGAACAGTTCCCTTCCACTGTTTGTCTTTTCCTGGATTTTGTTAAAGGGTTTATTTATTTCCTCCAACTGTTTGTGGTTTTCTGTCTTTTTTAATTTTTTAACTAATTATTTTATTTATTTAAATCCCAAATATTGCCTTCCTTTCTGGTCTCTCTTCCACAATTCTTCACCGAATTCCCCCATCCCTATGAGAGAGTGCCCCAGGAGCATCCCCCTTTCCTAGGGCATTAAGTTTCTATAGGATTATATATATCTTCTTCTGCTGAGGCCAGACAAAGCAGTCCTCTGCCAGGGGGCCTCAGACCAACCCATGTACGTGTGCTCTTTGGTTGGTGGCTTAGTCTCTGGCATCTCCTAAGGCTCCAGGTTAGTTGACACTGATTTTCCTATGGGATTGCTATCACTTTCAACTCCTTCAGTCCTTCCTTTAACTTTCCCATAGGGGACCCAACCTCAGTATAATGGTTGGCTGTATCTGCATCTGCTGGTCTAACAGGCAGTCTGAATAGAGAAGAATACAAATTGATCCATATTTATCACCTTGCACAAACCTCAAGTGAAGTGAATCAAGGACCTCAACATAAAACTAGATACACTGAATCTAACTGAAGAGAAAGTAGGCAATAGTCTCGAACACATGGGCACAGGGGGAAATTTCCTAAATAGAACACCAATGGATCAGGCTCTATGATCAACAACTGCTAAATGGGAAACCGAAAAGCTTCTGCATGGCAAAGGACAGTGTCAATAGGACAAAAAGGCAACCTATAGATTGGGAAAAGATCACTAACCCTATATGCGATAGATGACTGATATCCAAAATACAAAATAACTCAAGAAATTAGACTCTGAAAAACCAAATCACCCAACTTAAAAACGAGGTGCAAACTAAACAGATTATTCTTAACAGAGGAATCTCGAATGGCTGAAAATTGTTCAACATTCTTAGTCATCAGAGAAATGCAAATCAAAACAATCCTGAGATTCTACCTTATACCAATCAGAATGGCTAAGATCAAGAATTCAACAAACAATACATGCTGGTCAGAATGTAGAGAATGAGGAACACTCCTCCATAACTGGTGAGATTGCAAACTGGCACAACCACTCTAGAAATCAATCTGGTGGTTCCTAAGAAAACTGGAAATTGTTCTACCTGAAGACTCAGTTATACTGCTCCTGAGCATATACCCAAAAGGTGCTCCACCATACTACAAGGGCACATACTACACTGTGTTCATAGCAGCCTTATTCATAATAATCAGAAATGAGAAGTTACCCAGATGTCCCTCAACCAAAGAATGGTACAGCAAATGTGTTTCATTTAATGAAACATTATTCAGCCATTAAAAACTAGGACATCATAATTTTTTTGCTCTTCTTTAAGGGATTTATTCATTTCCGCTTAAGTTCTATCATCTTCATAGAAGCAGTTTTAAAGTTGTGTGTGTGTGTGTGTGTGTGTGTGTGTGTGTATGTGTGTGTGTACTTCATCTATATTTCACAGATTTTGTTCACCTACTGTGGTATATGTGGACATATGGGCTATAGTAGAGACATGCTAACCTGACATTTATAGATTGGGTTTTGATACTGTGATCTAGGCATCTGAGACTGGGATGATTACAGATCTAGTGTTGTGCCTGGAAGCATTTGTGAATCCCAAAAGACCACCAAGAAGCCAATTCCTTTGCAATTGCATTAGGGTCCCTTTACTACAAGCTTAGGCTTGGGTTCTCCACCAACCCTGACATACCAGGACTGGAAGGTGAAGCAGCCCCCAAACTCTCATTGGGACAGGGTTTTATAGGAAATGGGAGCAAGTGATGGAGTGTCCATCCTGGCAAGTATCTAATTGAATGACTATTGTTAAGCTGACAGGTGGGTGCCCTGAAACAAGACCTTGACCAATCACAAAAGGCCTGAAAGTAGATCTGAAACAATGTGACTAATCTTTGATTAACTGTTGCTAGGAAGTAGCTAGGGAGTAACTCTGGCTATGGTCCAAGGACAAGCCCTGGGGTCATTCCTGATACTTTCGTGTAAGTTGGGTTTAGTTGCAGGTCAAGTTCTCAGGCTTTTTTCTTTTATTCTCTGTCTTTTTTAAAAGATAAAGTCTAGTCCCGATATGAAGTAGGTTTAGCCTCTCACTAGGTGCTGATTTCCTGATTTATCTTTGTTGGGTGGCTGTTTTACTCTTAGGTTTCTGTTTCCTCTCAGGATTTCTGGAAAGTATGATGCCTCTTTGTTTCTTGGCAGGAAGTTTTCTTTGGACCTGATAGTTTTAAACATTGAGTTTTGTTGTTGTTTGTTGCTGTTGTTGTTTGTTGCTGTTGTTGTTGTTGTTGTTGTTGTTATTTTAGTTAAAATGTGTTTCAGGATATTGGGAGATGACACTTAGAGAAAGGACCAAAGGAGCTGAAGGGTTTGCAGCCCCTTAGTACGAACAACAATATGAACTAGCACCCTCAGAGCTCCCAGATACTAAACCACCAATCAAAGAGTACACGTGGTGGGGCTGATTGCTCTGCCAGCATGTGTATAGTAGAGGATGGCCAAGTTGGTCATCGATGGGAGGAGAGGCCCTTGGCTCTGTGAAGGTTCTGTGCCCCAGTGTAAGGGAATACCAGGGCCAGTAAGCAGGAGAGGGTGGGGTGGCAAGTGTGGGGGGGGAGGGAACAGGGATTTGTTCTTGTTGTTTTTTGTTTTTGGGGGGGAGGGGAAACTGGGAAATATGACATGTAAATAAAGAAAATATCTAATAAAAGAAAAAAAAAGAATGAGTTAAGATTGGAAGTCTGATGAGGTTCATGGGGGGCGGGAGGAAAACAGCCTGTTTACCAAGTTCTTCTGATTTTGTCTCCTTGTATTGGGGGAGGCAGTGAGAAGAGGTCACCCCAAATGTCTGCTAGAGTGCTGAGGATGAGACTTGGGGCGGGGGAGATCTAGAGAAACAGAAGGAGAGGGGAAGATTTGCAGACAGCCTACCTGTATCCTTGGTAGGAGTTGTCTGTGGGTTAGCAGGGAGTGCCTGCTGGAGTTGGTGGGTAGGATAAAACAATTAGCAAGAGGGAGGTTAAGAGAAGGTCTGTCTGATCCATAGGAGATGTGGGCAGAGAAAGAAGGAAACCTACAGCAGGTGTTCTGGTGTAGAACTAGAGATGTGACAAAGGTTTAAGGGATGTAACATGAAGGTTTTCAGTTAGTTTTCCTGTTTCCCTGGCTATCTCAGATGGTATATTCACAGGAAATTCTTGCTTGTACAAAAGGCTGAATGTATGGGATGAGTTGGACAAAGAAATGAAGGAGAAGAGTTTAGATATATGTTGGGAGAGGGGTCAAGGAGGAAAGGTACACCAGAGCAGGTATTCTGCTACAGGGCTTGGGATAAGACTTGAGATGAGCAGAAGAGGTATATGGATACACCTTCAGCCTATGTTTCCTTGGATAGAGGGACCCTTGGGTTAGCAGAAGTGTCTGCTGGGGTTCATGATCTGTAGGAAATAGAAACAAGGGGGTAGGGAAAGCTGTCACAGGTGTTCTGCTGCAGAGATCAGGATGAAACTGAGGGGGTAGATGTAAGAGAACAGAGGGAGAGGAGAAGATCTGCAGGCAGGCTACCTGATTTTCTGGCAGGCTTGCATTTCTTTCTGAAACTATTTATTTTCTGGATATGTCCTGTTTTAAATTTTATAAATTTTATTTATTTTGTTCATATTTTATGAACACATGGGTTTTTGAATGATCAGAGGATAACACTGAGGAGTGATAGGTACCTCTACTATCTGAATCATCAGGCCCACCTTGACATTAAATGTCTTTTAGGCAGAATTTCTTTATTTCTTACCTAGTTTTATTCCAATAACAAATGGGTTTTCAGGAATTTACAACAATATATTCAGTGATATTTCCCAAATATGAGTAAGGCATGATGTTTAAGATAGTAATGGGTAATGACAGGTTTTTCCAAAGATCAGTGTGGATAGGTATTAGTTTGTCATATGATCTCTCTTTCATCAATAGTTATTTTCACATATCTTGACAGGTGTCCCTTCTCTGAATGAAGTACTCAGCACCAAAATGATGCCCAGTCACGTGATATTTACATATAAATAATATAAAATACTCATCAGCAAATACAGAGAGCCATGTCATTATGCTATTTCCAATCTATAAAACAGTGTTTAATGATCTTATCAAACCATCAATTCTCAAGTGGCAAAGCAGGTAATAGACTCAGGAAAGAACTGCATTTAAAATAAAATACTTTTTAAAGTCAGACACATTCCTGCCTTTCTCATCATTTCATTTAATCTGCACATCATTAAGGCAGCGTACTAGAAAGAATGTTTTCCAAACGCTAAAAATATAATAAGAGAATTTTTTAAATCAAGCTTTTCCAAGTTATTTATCTCCTTTACCTTTGAGATAAGTAGCAATTTTCTGGCGACACCCAATGAAAGTGCAAATACACTCATATAATAATTAGGAAGACGCCAACTGACATGTAAAAGTATATTACACACTGGTCAGATTTCTAAATTTTCTGGATAGTAATTGTTTGCTGTAATTCCATCCCCTAGAAATGATTTAGAATCAGGCACTTAGCATTCAGATCCTCTGTGTACATTATTCAAACCTGGGGGGAAAGGACACGAGTAGTGGAGAAGTAGTGTGGCTTCCTTTGCATAGTTATTGTTGCTAGGGAAACCACTTCCTTCTAATCGCTGTGTTCAGCTTGTTCATTCCACTCTCTGGCATTATTGTCTGTTTATGAGGGCAGCATCATGGCATTACAAAGGAATAGGAAACAATAGGGAAAAAAAACCCAGTACATTATCCTATTGCACACCAAGTTTCTCAGAAAAATCTACACGGCAGTGATTTCTGGGAAATTGACAACAGAGCTGATCCCCCTAAAAACTGCTTTCTGCATATGTGCTATGGCCTACACAGTATTGTGTTCACACATAGAAGTATACAAAACCACCAATTTCTAAGTCACACTGGTGACTAGAGAAAAGAATATAATGTCAGATCTGGGCAGGACAGACCTTGGCAGATCAGCATCCTCAGGGCACACTGGGCCAGTCGTGGAACCAAATGATTTTTCTGAAAGGCAGAGTTACTGGCTGACAAAACAATCAGTAAACTGACTTATGTGGGAATAGATTCTGTGCATCTGTATAAGAATGGAGGACCTCTAGGCACTGGGATAAGGCTGAGGTATAAAACAGACAGCTCCATAAATGAGCACTGTCACAAATGAAAGGGAAAACTGGCATGTGTTTGTTTTCCTCCTCGCTGAGAAGAGCAACACAGAAAGATCCACAGTGATTTTAGGAAACAAACAGTAACTGGTTGGGATGAACACAGTTAAAAGCATAATTTTACTACGCTTTTTACAGAGGACACCAAATGCTTAGGTCTTCCACTGGCTTCCCTTTTAGTCTCTTCCTAAATATTATTACATATAAATCTGTAAACATTGGCTGAATTTAATTGGAACTGAACAGGGTAGGACAAAGGATGACACGGTCTACCCAATTTTGAATTACTAATAGGAAAATTTATAACTACAGGGGACTTTCATCAACTAACTCATCTATAAAAAGCCACAGAAAAGAAAAGAGATTAAATCAAAACATGCATACTCATAACATTATACAGACTGAACATGTTGTATTTAGGTTCTTAGGAATACACACACACATATACGTATACACACAATGTGTGTGTGTGTATGAGTGTATGTGTACATGAAACAATAATTAATGAAAAAAAGGCCAAAACTTTGAAAGAAAAGAGATATATACACAAGGCTTTGAAAAGGGGTTTATAATTATATTAATCTAAAAAAAATAAAAGATAAATGAGGAAAAAGTACGTTAACTGACCTGCAAGGACTATAGATCCAAACAATTAAGATAAAGATCACCTACCCCTCCCTGGAATTCCTTTAATGTGCATTTAATTGAGTCTCTGCTCTCACTTAGGCATCTCCATCTTGGTAAATGGAAGACTGTAGCATGCTGGAGTTCTGCAGAATAAAACGCTTTTTGCTTTTGAACACTATTTAAGTCTGGTGGTATCATTCTTTGGGGAATCATGGTCCCTAACTACTAAAGCAATAAGTAACTCATATCTGATAGTAATCATGAAGTATTAGTCATATGTATGACCAACCTAGGCATTTATGAGTCACAGTGATTGAATTTGTTAGGGTTCAGGAATTGCCACTCACATCATACAAACACTGATCAGGAATAGTTTATTGAATGTACAACTTAGTACTGGAAGTCCAGCACCACAAAAAGGACTCAAAGCCTAATTGTAGTACTAGTCTGCTCTCAGGATAGGCTTTTTAAAGGAAAAACTAGGTTCAAATTTTAAAGGGCAAGGAGGGTACCAGTTGGATTATTAGACAAAGTTTTATCAGCTAACCTTTAAGCTTATTGGTGCTGAGAAAGGTAAGGGTGGTGGTGGATGGGTAATGACAGCGAATTTCAGCACATTGAGATAACAGAGCATGAGTATTATAATCATAACTTTTTGGCTTATTAGTAGCATTCTTCAGTGTCAACCACAAAAACCACAGTGAGCTCATATGTAAGTGCAGGAAGGGATGCCTCACAGTCAGCTCTGGCTCAAGAAGTTTTAGACATTACAGTTCATATTGACCTTTGATTTGACGGGCCTTATGTAAAGCTTTGTGTAGTTTCTTAAGATTAGCAAACCTCATATAGAACACTCAGTACATACAGAACAAAAAAGAGCATGTGGTCATCATGTCCTTAAGCAAAGTCCTTGATCTGTGTCAATAACTGGCAGGCACGTTACAGCAACAATATGAAATAGCTGGCAGGCGTGGAACAAAATGGCTACAGATATTGGTGGGGGTGGGGGGTGACCATGACAGAGTTAACTTGTAGTTCATTTGATCGGTTTCATGTCAGTCAGTGATGC
The DNA here is from genome assembly GCA_019843815.1 of Montemys delectorum. Taxonomy (NCBI): domain Eukaryota; kingdom Metazoa; phylum Chordata; class Mammalia; order Rodentia; family Muridae; genus Montemys; species Montemys delectorum. Next base: position 8,373 of record JADRCD010076836.1, on the reverse strand, counting down.
ACAGGTAGTAGTATGATTTGACAAGAATACATGAATATAATAAAGTTTGATGACAAGAATTTTTATGTGGAATATAGTCTTGCCTTCACTTTCTTTAAGCCTCATGCTTGTTTCCCTTCCTGATTTTTGAATAAGAATGTCCCCCCATAGACTCATATACTTAAATGCTTAGTCATCAAGGAGTGGCACTATTTAAGAAGGATTAGGAAGCATTGCCTTGCTGGGGTAGGTGTGACCTAATTGGAGGAAGTACGTCTCCAGGGGTGGTTTCTGAGGTTTCAAAAACCCAAGCTAGGCCTAGTGTCACCTTTTCTCTTCGTGCTGCCTATAAATTTGGATGTAGAATTCTTCTCTATCCAGCTACTTCTTCAGCACCATGTCTGCCCACATGCAACCATGTTCCCGGCCCAAGGACTCCTTTGAAACTGTAATCAACCTCCAGTCAAATGCCTCCTTTTTAAGTGTTTTGCTGGTCACAATGTCTCTTTACAGCAATAGAACATTAACTATGACAGACACTGAATGTGAGACTGGGTATATCCCTTTTGAGGCTCCTGCTTCCTGCTCTTGGGGAGATGGTAGAGTTGCTAAACTCACAAATAAGTCTTGAGTGAAGGAGATTGAATGGTCAAATAAAGTGTCTGGTAGACTCCATGTGGGAAAGTACACCATGACACAAAATGCATTCAGGGATCATAGAGGCTAGAGGAAAGAAATGATATGACAGAAAAGACTGGGACTGAAACACCATGGGGATGTTCTTCCTCAAATTATATAAGAATTCACATCTAGACCTTCCGAGTCTCAATTTCACAAACACTACATGTTGACAGTAAATGCCTATGAAATTCATCAAACATTATTTCTTATTTAAAAAATAAAAAACTAGTTGGGCAATGGCGGCGCCGCCTTTAATCCAGCACTTGGGAGGCAGAGGCAGGCAGATTTCTGAGTTTGATGTCAGTATGGTCTACAGAGTGAATTCCAGGACAGCTAGGGCTATACAGAGAAATCTTGTCTCAAAAAACCAAAAGAGAGAAAGAAAGAAAGAAAGAAAGAAAGAAAGAAAGAAAGAAAGAAAGA
>JADRCD010076832.1:0-14127 GCA_019843815.1 Montemys delectorum | reverse complement strand
TGTTAATTGTAGCAACATCTATCTAAAAAGAGCAACAAATTCTAAAATAACAAATGACTATCTCAAGTAGAGTATGGGTTAGACACCTTATAGTACAGTCATTAAAAATGATGTTCCTGCAATGTACTTGATATAGAAAATAAAATGCTCAGGGAGTTATGATAAGAGCCCGAACAGAAATGCCAAGATGGAAAGCATTTAGATGTTGTAATCCCAAGTTTGTGTGAATATGCATAGCTTTAGTACAGGCTGGGAAGAAACACTCAGAAATGTTAAAAGTTTTGGGAGTGGTAAAATTACCAATGAATTTTCCCTTCCTTTATATTTTTCTGTTTCCCAAATATTTTCCCCCAACACATTTTGTAGTTTTTATATGCATGCTTCTGCATCTGGGCAACTAGAAACACATTGCGTTGAATTCACCGTGATCGCAAAGTAGGATGGTCCATCTTCTTCAGGACTGGGCTCAGAACAGACTCGGAGAGGAACTTTGTGGCTCACCTTTCAAGGCTAGGCAAGAGGGCACCTTAGCATCCAGTTCTCATAGAATGAGGCCTTGTTAATTCCATGTGAGGAGGAGGCTTCCTGCCTGCTGACTCAACTTGCAGGGCAGGTAGATAAGGAGAGAGAGGGGGGAGGGAAGGAGAGAGAGAGAGAGAGAGAGAGAGAGAGAGAGAGAGAGAGAGAGAGAGGGAGAGAGGGAGAGAGAGAGAGAGAATCGTTCCTCCTTGGAGGACTGCAATAAAGGAGCATATGTATCAACTAAAAAAAATTCCTTGGCAACAAAAGCTTTTTAATTGAACACAGTCTCTTCAGCCAACTTATGTAAATTCTATCCCAATTTTGGGCATCTATTTTGAGCACAGAGAAAAGCGGTATGAATCTTGCCCTAAAATTGTGCTCAACAGAAGGGGTGACGCCATATGGATGCCATGCTATGGGAGCCTGTCACCTGCTAACCGCTATGAGAAATTACAGGTTCTAATCGCTTTCCTGCTGGCTAAGGAGTCCTAGTGGGTGGAAACACTTAGGGCATCAACGTATGATGTGACAGGTGGATACTCTCCTGGGGCCTTATGGCCACAGGTGTGACAGGAGTCACACAGTGAGAGGAGAAGGGAGCAGTGAGCTGTGGGTGGGAGTGGTGTTTTCACCAAAGGAGAGGGAGCAGAGTTTCCTCTTAGGCTACTGTGACCTACACTTCAGGTTTAGCAACTACCCCAGCTCGGAGGCAGTGGGGCCCTTTGGTGAGTGGAATGACCTAAGTAATTATAGAGAAGCTGGGAAGGAAGAGAGTGATCTACCCACTACACTGCATCTGTCAGAGGGGACACAGTGCCAGAGATGCAGGCTTTCCCAAGGCCTACTGCTGGTACCCGCCTACTTGGGGAACACTGAGCTCTACCCATCACTACTTTTGAGTTTCAGAAGAAGGATGAGTTTTGTCATATGGCCATTCCCTCCTGCCATGGGATCTTTTAGTCAGGCGGCAAATTATGATTGGGAGGGAGTAAAGGTTGCTACGTTTCACACCCTAGGTAGCTTCTGAAACATCTGGAGACCTTTTTTTTTCTAGAAAGGGTTCTTACCATAGATAAAATGATCATTAAATACAAATCAGTAAAAGATGCAGACACATTTTCTGTTTACTTTCTATACACACCCCAACTTCATTCATTCTGATTTTCAGGCCAAAGTCATAGGCCAACTCAATTTCTGGGGTTTGGTCTTTCCCTTGCCTTGGTCCTAATGTAGAGCTTTGTTGTCTTGGGCACATAGACTCAGGGTGCCATGAGTTGAACTGTAGGATTCAGGGAGTTGTAGGATGCGTGAAGATGGAGCTGCTGTCGCCTGTTTTATAGGCGCTAACTCAGAAAGAACAGAGCCCATGTCCCTGGTAGGGCACATGGCAGAAGACTTAGATGAGAGATCTGATTAAATCAACCTTTCCACAGTTTCTGTGACTCCTGTCTGAAGCCGTTTGATAAAACAGAGCACAGGAGGCAAGTGTGACTGGCTGCAGACAGCGTGTGTCCAAAGCATTCAACAACAGGCTGGGAAGCAAGGGCGCTTGGCTTGACACACAGCAAGTGGAGGGTTAAGTCTCCCCAATCTAGCTGCATCTCTTTTGCCTGGCTGAAGAGCATTTAGGTTTGATGAGGAAGATTTGCCATCTAAATAGCCTACCTGGCCCAGGACACATAATATGTTTCTTCTCTACTTTTCTTCTTTCTCCCTTTGCTTCTAGCATCCCCTTACCCCTTCCCTTGTCTCCTTCTCTCTTTCCTCCTGTCTCTTTCTCTATCCCTTCCTTCTCTCTTTACTTTCTTCCTTCATTTATCATATATGATTATCAAACACTCCCTTTTCTATAGGTGCCATGACAATGACTTGGAGAAAAGGAAAAACTTGGGTGAGGCATTCCTAACTTGATGGAATTTACAGTCTAAGAAAAGATACAAGCACATCAACATTCACACTAGATTGAGATACTTTTGTGGACATGGGGGGTGGGTACTGTGATGATTCATAAAGAGCTTCTACATCAGATTACCAAAGGCTAGAAATAGTCAGTGGAGTTCTGTGATGGTTTATGAGAGTGTGTGTGTGTGTGTGTGTGTGTGTGTGTGTGTGTGTGTGAGTGTACATGTGAGTGTACATGTGTGTGTGCATGTGTGAGTGAATGTGTGTGCCTGTGTATGTGCGTGTATATGTGTGAGCTAGTATGTGTTCATGTGGTGTATATTTAAAGAGGCAAGCAGAGATAGACATCCATATAGTCTAGGGAAAGTATTAATTCACTGAGTGAAATCTTGGGACAGGTGTCACTTACTAGACAAGTCACCCGTGACACTTCATGTTTTCAATGCTGTTTAAGTGAAAGCCTGAGAAACGGATGTGGAGTACTTTGCACAGCTGCTGCCCCACAGAAATGATCAGAACAATGTTCATTGGTCGTAATACTACGTTTTCTTTTTCATAGTTTTAAAAAGGAGTTTAGATTTAGTTTTGGTTATGTGTGTCTTCTGATGGGTTTGTGCATGTCCGTGCGCTAAACTTCAGGCCAGAATATATCATCAGATTCCCCTGCGCCTGGAGTCCTGAGCCCGTAGGCATAGATGCCAGGAACTGAAATCAGGTTCCCTATAAAAGCCATATGCACTCTGAATGGAGGAGCTATCTCTATGGCCTACAGCTGTCTCTTGAAAAATCACCTCCCCCTTCACCTCCCTCTCCCCCTCCCACTCTACCACCAGCACCAGCACCAGTACCAGTATCACCGGCACCACCAGCAGCACCAGCACTATAGTCTAAACTGACTTGCATCTTTTTATCCTCCTTCCTCCGTGTCTCCAGGGTTAGGATTACAGGCGCATACCGGCCCACGTTTGCTAGTGTGTTTCACATACGGTTCAATTGAATGAGCGTTTAAGGTTAAATAGGCCCTGTAACAAACCATAAAGAAATCAATTCACTTTTGTCTGTTTTTGAGACAAGGCCTCACTATGTAGCTTTGGCTAGTGTGAACTCACTGGGTAGACAAGGCTGGCCTGGAACTCATAGAGACCACCCTGCCTTCGCCTCCCGAGTGCTGGGATTAAAGGTGTGCACCACCACACTGCCACAAGAAGTGCATTCTCAAGTATAGGACAGTATGTGTATGAAACAGTATGTAGAGATATGAAAACCTGAAGAAGCAATGGAGACTAGGAATGAATGAAAGGGTTTTAAGGGGTGAATAGGAGTTTATAATAGGACAAGGAGCAAGAGGAAGGACACAATAAGTGAGGGAACCGATCATCTTGGAATAACCAGGGAATTGCCGGAGAGTAGATGAGAAGATGGAGTGGCAATTGTTGAGGATGAAAAGGTTGTCAGCAGTGGAATAACATTTTAAACAAATTACCCACGGTGAGGAGCCACCGGCTGCATATTTCTATTATCAGGCTCATCCAACTGTATTGTAAGCTATCTACATTTGTCTCCCCGCAGGATCACGAGCTTGTTGGATGAAGAGATGCTCCCTATTATTCTTTTCACCCCTGGTGCCAGGCAAACACTCCGTACTCAATATCTGCTGAATGACGAGTGATTAGGATCCATTCCCTGGAGGGGCCTGGACTTTGCTGCGGCCCTGCTGCACCCTCCACTCTGGAGTCTTTCCCTGGAGGATGCAGGACGGATGTCCATGAATCTGATGAAAGGGGGCCAGATGAAGGCAGAGGGAGGCGGACCCTTATTGCCCACTTGGCAGCAAAGCCTTGTGGGGTGCCAGTCTGGGGAGATGAGAGAGGTGATGGGACCACGTTCTCAGTGTAGTTTCATCCCAGACAAAGGTAGCTTTGATGAAAGGCTGGTTTGGGGGTTCACTTGGACTGGAATGGCTGTGCGAGTAAATGGGCCTGGCTAGAAACAGCTTCTCGGGGGACGTAATAAGGCTGAAATAAAGAGAGAAAGACTCTCAATCTTAGAGGCTAGCTTTGACACCAAGAACCTCGGAGGTTGCAGGGAGGACCCATCACCTCCCCTTTCCAGGCAGAAGTGGTCACTGAATTTCTAGCCTTGCACATTGGAAGGTGGGAATTTGAGAGATAGCTGTCTGCATCCGGCCCAGGGCAATTTTCTACGCTGTGGGGGAAAAGGTCCGCAGACACTTGAGGATTCTGTCCCAAAAGATGAAGCTCTTCCAGGGCGAGAAGGAAGCAATTTTTCAGCCACTCGGGATGATCAGTAGCCTGGCAGGTCCAAGCATTTGGTAGGTGCCCCAAACATGTTCATACCCCACACATGTTCATTAAGTCGATGGGGTGAAGCTAACAGCTGAAGCTTGTGCACAGCTTACTGGGTATCAGATACTGTTCTTTTGACCCATTTGCTCTCCACAGCAAGCTCTTGAGTTAGGTGCTCCAGTTTATGGATGGTTAAGAGTGATGCAGATGAAGCCCACTGAGCTTCATTGGAATGCAGGTTGTGATGTATTGGCTCCTGCGGCTTTCTCCTGGGTTCCTGGGTAGACTGTGGTGGAGATGGTGCTGTTGTGGTTGTTTTCTGATTCTTGCTGTGTGCTAAGCAGGGAGGGTTATTTACCAATCTGCTCAGGAGTTTGTGGCAGTCATGCCTACAGCTGCAGCCAAGCCAAGCAAGTCTCAGTTTCCCAGTAGCATGATCCATGGTAAACATTGCCTTTTTCCTTGAAAGCGAAGACTTCTCTGAGCTGAGCTTTGGGGCTGAGAGTGTGCTGGAGCCTCAGAGGAGGGCAGATCACCCTAGACAGTTAATGCAAGCACAGCTGCTATCCCCGCTGGAGAATGGTCTCTTAGTAGCATCATTGGCTGGCAGCTAAAGTCTGTTTCTTGCAGCGGCACTAGTGGAGAATCCTGTTCTTAGCTGGGTTTGCCACTCTTGGACAAATGACTCCCCAGGGCTGGTGGGCAGCAAGGCTGACATCTGAGCAGGGTGTTGAGAAACCACAGGCTTTGCATCTAGGACTCCCTCTTCCCAAGAGCACAAGGGAGCCTGAGGAGGCTTGGACCAACTTGGTTTGACATGAGTGCTTTCTCTCTACAGCTAACCTCAGTACCCTAACCTCAATGACCTAGTGGCAATGCAGCAGTGCATCCACATCCCATTAAACAGCAGGCCAAGAAGAAAAGCTGTGTGCTCCTGAAGAGCTGGCAAGTCACAACCACATTTGTTCTAGGGTGCGATGGCTGTTTGATTTCACATGTGGCACAGAGGTTTAGAGATAGATGGGCTAGCAAGATGATTTATCCTAAAAGTTTTAAACCGGGGGTGTGTGGCGGGGGAGTTAGAAAACTGGCTGGACAGCACCTTGTTACTATGCTGTAAAATCTTTCTGTCTATTGCTTAATTTAACATACTGTTTGGTTTCCCATACAAAAACTGTCACTATCAGTTGACTATATCTGGGGATCTCTTCCATAGGTGATCAAGGTATAGAAAGCCCGAAGGACCCAGAAGTCTAATTTTTCTGTAAAGGAAGTCACTTTGTCCTGGGTGACCTGAATAGAGATTAGCCATAGAGTGAGGTCTCTCATCTCCAGAACCCTTGAAGGCACTGAAGGTAGAGATCATGGGGTTAGCCATTTCCTCACTTATGGGGTAGCCCTGAGCAAGTGACTTTGTTTCTGATCTTAGGCTTTTCCTTGAAAAAAAAAATGTCACCTAAGCCTGTCATGTCCTTTTCCCCAAGTTCAGTTAACAATGGTCAGGACCCTGGTTGCTAACACTGAGCTGGCATGTTTCCATGTACAATCTTGTTGTATCTTCAAATCTTTAAATAAAATTGACAAGACAGGTCTGAGTCCATGCTCCATTTTGTGGAAGAGCTGGATCTCATGGAGCCTGCCTCCTCACTTTGCTCTGGCCTTTTTGTTCCAGGGCTCTGTTTTGAGTGTAAAGAGACAGACACATCAGCCCAGGGTGTGCTGGGCTCATAGGCTTGGAGAGCTCTCACTTGTCTCTAACTGGAAGAGCAGAGACGTCTACTGGGATGACAGGTCTCTGTGGCTTGGTGGTCTACAGTAGCTTCCCAGTGGCAGCAGGCCTCATGCGGAATGATGCTTCAGGTACCCAAACGTAAGACATCTTTTCAAGATTAGGATTCGGTAATCATAGTTTGAGGCCCTTCAGATTGTTGTGTGTGACTGAGGAGGGATGAGATGAGGGGGATGAGGAGAAATAGCCAAGAGTCTGACCTCAAGATTTCACAGGGGGGGGGGGGGGCTGCATTCTAAAGCAATAGAGAGCGATGGATATTCTTAGTAGGGAATGACATCATGAGATTTGAGTTTTAGAAAAATCACTGCCTGTCTCATAAGATTTCTTCAGGAAACAGGCTCAGCCGACTCATAAAACCGTTACAGATTGTAGCTAAGCATGAAGTCAAAATAGCACACAAGACAGCTAATTAAAAGTGTCTCAAAAGTCCCTATTGGATGCTTCTGTCTCTGCTACCTGAGACCGAGCCCTATTTCCTAGCATCATCATAGACTCAATGCCCAATCTGAGAGCCACTTTTTGAACTCTGGGCTGGACTGGAGCAGAACAGGATAGAACAGAATCAGATGGTTGCTGTCCATACTCCCCAGCTCCTCTCTTCTTGGCTTAGGAGAGCCTAGATGTTCTGATGTGCAGACTAGAACATCTTTTGTTTGGGTTCCCACCCATTCTGAGAGGACTTCTTCGCTGGCCTACTTGGTGAAGGTGGCTAGGCATCTCTGCTTAATTGAATTCTCATCTTTTCAAAAGTTTATTTTTGTGTTGTTGCCTAGAGGCATTCAGGTAATGGGTGCATTTTTAATAAAGCCAATAAGTAAATAACTGCATTCTCTCCCTGGGAAATCCAGAGGGACTCCTATGCTATTTTACTTTGAAAACGGGACGCCTAGAATGAGGATAGGGAATCTTCACACACCCCATAATTTCAGGTTGATTCTACTGGCTATTCTCAGGACAAAAGAAACATAGCTGTCACCAAACACAGGCATGAGTCACCTGTGGAATACACAGCGCTGAGATTTCCCTATCCCCAGACACCTTTGAGTTCATACACCAGCAGCCAACCCCCTCTAGTGTTGATTTAAATCAATATTTGCCACAGCAGAACACACCCACAGCCGTAGGTAGTAAGCCTCCGAGTGGGTTCTGTTCCCTGTCCATCTCCTATAGCACAGAGCCACAAGGGGTAGGAGGGACCCCCAAGATCTAGTTTCTAAGTTCCAAGGTGACACTATCACTGCTTTGATCATTTGCTGAAGGTTATTCTGCTGTATTCAAGGTATCTGTATGTATCCTGAGACTGCCTGCTCCCTACCCCTGACCTTGCCACTCTGTCAAGCTGTGATATTTATTCTTGTTACTGCACTCGATTCTGCCATTCATTTTTCTAGATTCTTTCTGCATCCTCTCCCATTAGTTACATTCCAGGCCAGTGTTCCTCTTCTCTTTATCCCACACTATAATAAGCTTGCTTGCCTTCAACTCCTCTAGCATTTAGGGCATGGATATCTTAAGTTTGTGATGCGCCACTTAGGTAGGCATGCTTTTATTTAGCTTTTTACAATCACACACACACACACACACACACACACACACACACACACTCACTCATACACACTTGTGTCTGTGTGTGTGAGTGTGCGTGTGTTTGGGAGTGTGCATGAAAATGCATTCGTGTAAATGTAGTGGTCAGAGGTCAATGTCACATGTCTTGCTCCATTACTCTCCAACTTACTGTTTTGTGACAAATTCTCTCACAGATTCTCCAAGCCACACAAAGCCTTCCTGTCTCTACCTCCCCAAAACTGGGATTCCAGGTATGTGCTCCAGTGCCTGGACTTTCCCATGGAGATCAGCACTTAGGCCCTCATCCTGACACAGCTAATATATCACTCACGGAGGTATATCCCAGCCCCTGTCTCTACGTCTCTGTCTCCTGACCTGTATTTAGCTTTGTAGGGCTACAAATAAGATCACTGTGGGTGGAATGTTGACAGGAGTTTTACACATAGCAGATGTCTAACTTTGTCTATCAGAGGAGCTTATAACTCACAGTAACCTGAATTATTTACCCTTGCTATACAGCAGGTAGTTCTCAACCTGTAGGCCATGAACCTTTGGGAGTCACCTAAAGCCACCAGAAAACACAGATATTTACATTATGATTCATAACCATAATGAAATTACAGTTATGAAGTAGCAATGAAATAATTTTCTGGTTGGGCGTCACCACAACATGAGTTTAAACTGTATTAAAGAGCCTCAGCTTTAGGAAGGTTGAGAGCCACTGCTCTCATAGAACAATCCCATATCCAATGACTGCATCCTTCTCTCTTCTTGTTTGATCTCTTGCTATACTCGCTCACCCCAAACCCAAATATTTTCTACCACCTTTCCAGAAAATTCTTAGATACCAGCACAGCCAAGCAAATACAAGCTTCTTGCCTTGGTCTAGTCAGAGCCCTATCTTAAATAGAGGAAAGCTTGCAGCTTGAGTGACGCCAAAGGCTTATGTTCAGAGCTGTGTCCCTGTTCAGTGTTTGATAGTAAACCTTGTTTGTTTTACACTAAAACTTGTGTGAAACCAGAGGAAGTGAGCTCAGTCTTAACAAACAGCAGCGCTCTCCTTAGGGAGAAACTCGAAGGGCTGGCACCTCATCAAATTGCTTGAATCCATTTTAAAAGTACAGTAGTTGAAGCAGCCTTCTCTCTGCCCTGTAGAAGCCAAGAACCCCAGCTTTGTAACCAGGCCTGGGCTCACCATTCTTTCCTTGATCCTAAAAGTTTACCCTATATGTTTGGCTAAAGGGGTTAGTGGAAAGCCACAGAAACATGCTTTGGGACTAGGCTTATAGCTTGGCCCAGGGCACAGTGCTCAAGGTCAAGGGTTCGTCTACTCTTAGCTGTGAAAAATAAGAAAAGCCGACACTGCTTTGAAATAGAAGGTTAAGATTTCAGAATTAGTTTCAGATAAACCCTGTAGGAGCTCTTCCAGAACTTTCCACTAAATGCTGTTGGCCGTGGCTGTAGAAGCAAATGTGCATTTTCTTGAAGCTCTTGTCTAATGTATGCCCTCTTTGCCTTCCCCCTTTGTTGGGCATATGCCCTCTCTTCCACTTCAGCCACTGCCCAGTTATAACAGTGGCCTTCTGGATCCCCCTCCTCCCCTCCACACAAGAACAGAAGTTCCTCAGGGTCCCTTTGCCTGTAGAACTTCCTCTGTTGAATCCCAAGGAAAGTGCCTGGGCGGATGGAAAGTGATTTATAATCCAGAATGTGGTTTCTTTCACCATTGGTTCCGGTTTCCTGCCTCAGGAATTGCTTTGCATATTAGCAGTGCATTGATGACATTCAAAACAGGTGCAACTGCTTATAGAACAGCTGTCTCGGCCCACTGAAAGCGGCAAGCCGAGACCCTGGGTGCGCGAACCCTCCTTCTGATAAGCTTCAGAGCGAGTAAAATCATCATTAAAGGAAAATTGACTTGTAAGGACGTGCAAGATTCTACTCATTGCATCCAACCACAAAGAAAAGTGAGGCGGCATCGGCCAAGGGAGTCTTCTTTAAAACTGCCTTCAGCAGAACAACAGGAAAGAAATTGCTATCGAGAGAGAGAGAGAGAGAGAGAGAGAGAGAGAGAGAGAGAGAGAGGCACCGCACAGCCTTCAGATCCCAAGGAGGCAGACGGTGTTCTCTTGCATGAGGGGGTCCCAGCCTAGAGCAGGTATGTAGGAGGGAGCACAGTTACCAAAGGACATTTCCAGAGAGGTATGTATCAGGGTAAGATCAAGCTTTCAAAGGACAGAAGGGGTGAGAGTTCATGTTAGGGAGGCTTCTGGCTTGGAGCTGGCCTAGCTAGAGTTTGATCCCTCATGATTTGGAGATCTGAGGGAAAATTTCTAAAATCCCTTCTATTTAAGACACAGAGACTTAGACAGTTTCACCAGAGCTGGCTGTACTTCTCTGTGGGTGCCTTGAGACTCACACATGCAAGTCTGGCACTTAATGTGTGTCAACAGCTAAGCACAGCACTTAGTGTGCCTTCACCGAGACCTATTCAACAGATCCAGATAGACGTTCCACACTGGTCTAAGAAATGCTTAAACCGAAGATCAGGGCAGCAATTACCTGCCTCGAACCAGACAGTTGGAAAGAAGCAAAATCAGGATGTGAACAACAGCTGCTTTGCCCCTCCCGCCTTTGTCTTTTAACAGTGTAACATTGAACTTACTTTGAAACCATAAAGAGCAAGAGAATAGGGAGTATGCAGACACTCCCATGAACTGCAAACTGATACTGTAAAAACAAAAACAAGAACAAAAACAAAAGACAATATCTATAGGAGGGGAACCAATACTGAGAAATAAAGATGCCAAGTGTCTTCCGGTACGCAGAGCCTGAGACAACAAGGGAGAGCAGCTCAAGTAGTTGGCAAAAAACTGAGTTGTAGCCTTAGAAACCATATTAGGCTCTAGGCTAGAGGTTGCAAAGCTACGCACACACAAAGAAGTGCTTGATACACAGCAAAAGCCCCAAAGATTTTACCTTACAAGAGATGACAAGGACAGCTGTTGGTTCATTGATGGACTAGAGAGATTTCCTTGGCAACCATGAAGAGGGAGGCAGAACTTTCTGTGCACTGGGGTCTTCAAGGTGGCATCATAGAGACAGAGGCCTTAAGAAGACCCTCACTGGGATACCAGCCTCAGGGTGATTACGCATCCTGAAGTAAGCCAGGCACAGGAAGTCAAACACTGCATTTCTACATTCACATTTGGGATATAAAAAAAATAGACATCCTAGAAGCAGAAATAAGTGACTGCCAGAGGTCAGGTGAAGAAATCTGGAGGGAGGGATGGGGAAGGATTGGGGACATGGGCTACTGTCACAGGGAAATTCAGCTGTGTTATGACCCAGGTGACAACAGAGAGTGACACTGTGTTGTGTACTTCCAAAGAGCTATGAAAAAAGAATTTTGGATGCTTCTATTACAAGAAAATGATAAATGCTCGAGAAAAGAGGCTTACTGTGACAGATACATAAAACAGTGTACACACATCTGGAGTCATCACTCCATGTCCCTTAAGTGGATAAAATTTTTATGTGTCAACTAAAATATTCAAAAAAAAAATAAGCAGCTTGCTCAGGTGCCTTCTCTAGTAACATGCTTGTCCGTCCATTATCACTGGAGAAATTCATTGTGAGCCTGACCTCCTGGTCAGATGGAGATGCTCCCCTACTCTACCAAGGCTCTTGTTGACCTTCTGGTGTTGCTAGGCAGACTTTCTCCTTCTGTGTCCGTCATAGAAATTTATCTGTGTGGGGTCTTGGGTTTGAAGGTTCTTTAGCACCTTGGCCAGCAGTTCTTTCTTCATTCCAAGCTTGTCAGGCGCAAAACAGTATTTTCGTGCTGCAGGTAAAGACAGGAAGGTAGGAAGCCTGATTCCCAGAAGGTAAAGCTGGCTTGCATAGCCTTTTTTCCCCTCTAGATCTTTGTATGTGATCCCATTGATGTCTCTGCCCACCTCTTAGGTGCTGATTGCAGTCCTGAAGCCAGGTGAAACCTGAGTCAGGCTCTTAGGTGGCAGATCAGCTGAGGAGACAGATCTGGGATGGGGGCAATGGATCATGCAAGGTGCTTCTCTCCACAGACAGCTGCCACAGTCCTTTCGAAGCCCACATGTGAATATGGGTAGCCTCAGGGGGAACATTCAAGGTTTGAAGAAAAGAGTTGGAGGAGATTTGCTTTACCAGCAATCCCCATCTTAATTAGTGTCATTTGCAGAGAGGGCCCATTGCACCCCTTGCCTCCAGCCTCAATTGCAGTCCTGGGAGGCTGGGAGGCAGCTTATCCCTGGAGGCTGAGTCTTTCCTGCTTCTAGAAAAATGTAATTTTGTTTTAAAAACCTTGGGGAAGTGTTAGGTCTCTCTGATGGAGAGAAAACAAAAAGAGAAGATGGTCTGCAAGATGCCTCCTCTCTTGTGCTGCAGCCCAGTGGTAGCAATTACACAGATTAGGAGGTATATGTTTTACAACTCATCTTTCCCACATGCCTGGCCTCTCTTCCAGGCACTGGCTAGTCTCCTGTTCACCTTTTTGAAAGTACTACATGCCGGGGACCCTCCCAGGCTCACCCATCCCACTTCACTGTGGTCTCTTGGGACTCAATCAATTCAGCTTCCATCCTTTTCCCTGATCTTCTTCCCCAGGGATGAATGTAGTATTTTAGACTCTTCCAAAGGAAAAGAACATGACAATATCAGTCGGGGATGGAGGGGGAGAGTCCCATACAAAGCACCTGAAAATAATGTGTTAATCACCTATGCCTTTTAATGGTGAGCTCCACTGTTCCAAGTAGCTGATCTCACATTTAGATTCTGTGGACACTTGAAGTTAGACCCTGTGTTGTTTCCCACTTTGAGAAATGAAGATATTGAGTCCATCAAGAAGTTAAATAATATTTCCCAGGAGCACAGTTGGTGGTGACAGAGCTGGGATTCCCTAAGACTGGTTCACATCCTTTGAGCCCATGGCTCTGGAGGTGATGTGCCTTGATAGTGTGGAGCTATTCCCTAACTTATGTCCGTTCCTCTATGGCCACCCTCACCTTCCCACTTTGATCGGTGACCTCATCCTCGCTCTGATCTTGTCCTTGCCCTTGCCCTTCAGCCTTAGCAGAAATAAGCATTTTCAACCTTCTCTTGTCTCCAGCTTTGAAGGAGGTTCCCTTGAAGAGGTTGAGGAGGTGGTGTCAGAGCAGGGGATAGCACCCTTCCTCATTAGAAGTGCACACAGGGGGTGTGGGGCTGGAGGCCAAGAGGGCAGAATTCCACTGTAGTATCATGTACCCACCGCTCCTGAGATTCAATTGCTAAAAGTAAATGTAAAACAAATTACAACAGAACACCCACAAAGTAATCCAGCTCCTGTTGTTTGGGGTAATGATGGGAGCCCCTTTGCAAATCATGTTTGCCTTTTCGCAGAGATCTTTTGTTTAATGAGTGAGGTCAAAGGCAAGCTTCATCTGTGACTATCAGATGCTGATGAATCCCAGGGAGTGTCAGGACTCCTGAAAAATCATCCCACCCTTGGCTAGACTAGTGCCCTCTGGGATGAGCATATGTGTACATCTGCTGGATGGGGGAATATCAAGGAGGGTGAGGGATTTTTTTCCTGCTTCACCATAGCACGCCACTTACTCCTGTTCCTCATCCTCCTGCTTTTCTGGAGGACCCAGCCTCCACATCTGTACATCTCCCCTCTCTCCTCCTACAGATCACCTGAGTACTGCCTCTCTACCTAGTCAGAGAAGAAAGCTAAGACCATGTAATTACGACATCCTGGGGGTAATTTTAACTATAAGTCATTATTCTAAAACAACTGATGCAATTCCCATTTGCCAGCACAAAGAGATGATTCTCACTAGCCTGAACTCACTGTCAAACATGCCAGGAGAAATAAAAAGGTGCTAATGCAATATAGCCCAGAAATAGAAAATAAGATTAGAGACAACACTCAAGATTCCATGCTGCAATGTGTGTGTGTGTGGGGGGGGGGGGGGGGGCGGGGTGTAGGGGTTTTTTTTTGCGGGGAAACTTTCAAAA